>RCUC01154248.1:0-37900 GCA_003697995.1 Taxidea taxus jeffersonii
AGGCAAAGGAATGACTGGTGGCATGTGCAGTGCTTAATTCCAGCTCCACAACCGATGGCTGCTGCTTGGGGATTCTTAAGTGGCTTTATCCAACACATGCTTGTCATTGTCATCATCTGTGATAACTCTGCAAGGCTCCTTGCTGAGGAGAAAACAAAGGGAAGTCCTTGAGAGAAACCAAGGTCAGAAAGAAAGTCAAGGGATTATCTTCAGAGGGTTTTCCATAACCCAGTCCCACCCTGAGCTCTTATCAGTCTTTCTGCATCAGCACACTAGCTTCTCCACCCTGGGGACTTGCTGCACTATTCTGCTCACTCTCCTGCTCACATCTGCTCTTGGCCGCCTTATTTATTCCTCACCGTTCTCATCTGCTGGGGCTAGAGGCTCCATGAGGACAGGATCCCTTTCAAACAGAACATCACATATGTAGTCTCTGACTTGATCTGTGCTATGTGTGATGATCTACATCACTTTGTTTATTCGTGGTACAGCTGAATGGTGCCAAGAGGGAAGATGCCTTGGTTGTTGGCTCAAAGCCGTGTGGCTCAAGCTCACATTCAGGTATCCCTCCCAGTCTTTGACTAGCCTCCTGACCCAATTAGTAGTTGTCATCATCATCATCATCTGTTGATAGGATCTATCATTTATCACTCAAACTGGGACACTTTTAAATGTGAAAGCAGGTGCTGTTGGTAATGACTCCAGGACAAAAGGTGTATCCAACTGAGATTGTCACCCTATTAATTGATCAAATACTATTTGGAAGACTCTATGCTGAGCACTTTGTCTTCCTCATATTGAATCCATTCTACACTCTGTTAGGTAATTCTGTCTGTTCCCACTGTATGGATCAGAATACTGAGGCCTCAGAGAGGAAAGGACCTCAGCCAAGACTGGATCACCTGTGAGTGGCAGAAGTAGTCTGTCTGCACCCAGAGCCTGGGCCTGTGACCACATGTGGACCTGCACTTAGTCCTGCACTCAGGCATACCAAACGTGTGGAGTAGCCACATTACACAGGCACTTGGCTACATATAGAGGCTACACAGGTAATGGAGAATTCTGGAATCCCTTGACAGGCAGGGAGTTAGACAGTGCTCAGTGTTCTTTGTTTATCTAGCTTTACATGGACCTCCAGAGCTAATTCACAAATGCCTGTGTGATGTGAGGATTACAGTGCTCTTGGGCTGCAGGATGTGATTGTGGCATGGCGGCCGTCTGGCCACCATGGGTTCAGTCTGGGAGCTGTCCATCTCTGGCTCAGATCCAGGGCTGGGGAGTAGGAGGTCCTGTCAGTACTGTCATCCAGGGGAGCTGGAAATGGTTCAGGCATTTCTTATTCTCGTCCAAAGCAGGGATCTGTACAGTTAACATGGTGGCCCCCCATGGGCGCTGGGTGTATGTTATCATGGACTGAGTGGGGGCAGCTGTCTCTCCCTGAGCCATCACACAGTGAAGCCATAGCAACTTCATGTCATCAGAACAAAAGGCTCCTAGCCACCCTGCAGTTCTGTAGTCTACCTGCTATTCCTCTGGATAGCCTTCTCCCAGATCCTCTCCTTTGCAACTCTTCTCTCCTCCAGTAACCAGGCAGCCAGGGGAGCATGGATCCCAGGGTGACTGCTATAAGGGCTGTGATCTCTGCACTGGTCATGAGCACCTTGCATTTTCTGAAAATGTGCTTATCCAAAGTGTCAATGTCAGGGTGGACCAGCAGGAAAGAAGACACAAATACCTACTGCAGCCCCATTTAGAAAAGGGGTGGCATATCAGTTTTCTTCACATTCATATTTCCAAGTAACTGAAAGTCACCCAGAATGATAGTTATTACTCCATTCCTATCTTCCTGGCACAAGTTTCTAATCACTCTTCTTGGGAACTTTCTAAGAAGGGTGTACTATTTTAGTCATCATAAGGAACTTTTATAATCAAAGACACAGTCCAGAATGTCATGTGCTTTACTATTTTGTATTCCCAGCCAGTTGTGGGTAGTCTGGGCAATGGTGCTGAGCTACAGGCTGGACAGTAGAAAACTTGGCATCAGTCATGCCTCATTGATACAGAGCATTGAAACACACCATATGATTTTTCCATACACTCCTCCTTCCTAATTACCTGATGATGTTTTATTAGGAGTTTCAGTAATATTAACCAACACGTATATAGCACTGGCTTCGTGCCAGGCCCTGTCCTAATTCCTTTGTATTTGCTAACATATTGAATACTCCTAACACCTCTGTGAGGTAGGGCTTTAGTGAGGATAACAATAGCTGCTTTAAGAAAGAGAAACAAAAACAAAGCGGTTCTAGCCAGATGGAAGTTTATTTCTCTCTCTTGTGACTGCCTGTGTTCCAAGTTGGAAGACAACATGGTCAGGCTGATGGCTCCTCTACCACTGTCTCCAGGTGCCTTGTAAGGTTGCTCTGATCTCGGCTACTCGAGGCAGAGGACAAGAGGGTCAAAGCAGACACCTGTTCTTCCAAGGCCCAACCTAGAAATAGCACGAGTCATTCCCACTTACTCAGTGGGAGATGAAGTCACTTGACCATGATGCCAGGGAGGCTGGGAAACGTGGTAGAGCCCGCCAGCACCTGCCAATCCACTGTTCTGCCGTTACAGAAAAGGGGGAGCAGCCAGGGACTTCTGCCGCAGAGAGCCGCTATCTTGACCTTTTACAGAAAAGGAAACTGAGGGACAGAACAATGAGGAAACTCCTCCGAGAGCAAAGATAATCACCGTGGAGCTGGGATTCCTACTTGGGTTGTCTGGCTTTTAGTCCATGCTTTTAATCATTATGCTATATTAGACTTCTATTATAGTATTAGTTTTAACAATACAGGCCTTCAGATTTGACCACTCAATATTATTCTATCCCAATGCATCAAAGCCACTCATTTGTCAGTAAGGTATCTTGAGATATCTGACAATGGATTGGAGAACTACATAGCACCCAGACTCTTCAGTCCAGAGTAAGAGCCAGGACCTGATATTCAGAGCCCTGATGGGCTTGTAGGGAGCAGACAGACAAGGGTCTCCTGAGATACTCGCCAGTGGGCAAGGCTTGCTCCCCAAGGACTGGGAGGGGACCTGCTGCTCAAAGCTTGGTATAGAATATCACCTCCTTCTCCCTCAGCTGGCCAGCAGCACTCTTTCCTGATGCTTTAAGTGACTTGATTGCCACAGCAGGAACTGCCAAGAGTCACGAAAGAAATGACAGCGTCCCGAAGTTGCATGGTTAACACATCCTTCAGTAAGGCCCCTGCTCTGGGGGGCATCTGCTTTCCTTGGCAGAATTTTCAGAGATGCTTTGCATCTTAAAGAGTTCATAGTGCTCTCATCAACTTCATCTCATCGCAATCTTGTTTTGTATTTCTTTTTTTTTTTTACCTTTGTATACCACCATTTGTATGGGATTAGGAGATGGAGAAACTGGGAAGTCAGAAAAGCAAAATAGTAATTTAGACTTATAAAGACATTTCCTTATGTGCCCCCTGGAGATAGGCAAATTTCATTTAGGCCCATAGTCAGCGGCGAGAGGAGGCCAGCTGAAGTTCAGAGGCAGCCATAGATCACTGGGAGGAGTGGTGGGTTTACCCTTCCCAATTCTGGCCCCTTCACCCAGAACACATTCTCTCAAAGTCTCTGGATTGATGAGAGTGTTCTTCTAAATTGATTTGTTTTTCCTATTAGGGGCTGGCAGGGCCAGCAGAGTAGATGGGCTGGATTAGTTTTAAGCAAACATCCTGACCTAGTGATCTGTAACTTTTAAGAGATTAAGAAACCAGTATTCCTGCTGAGTCAAGGACTTCCATGTTCACACACCTAGGCAGTCCCACATACACTTCTGGAAGTTCCCAGACAAGCTGAAACCCATCCAGGGGGTTTCCTATGTAAGGACTGGGATTTCTCTCCTAAATTTCTCCACTTAATTTATTTGTTAATCATACCTATGAAAGTGGATCAGCTCAAACTTTTGTCAGTAAGAGAACAGTTAAGTAAATCTGGGCAAATCCATGGAATGGAACACTGTGTATAATTCAGAAGTAAGAGATAGTTATTATATATAACAATATGGAAAAAATCTCCCAGACAGTAAAGTTTGAAAAGGAAAATAAAAAATAAGTTCATTTAATTGAAATACATATATTGAGAATCTCCTATGTATTGGGGCTGTAGTAAGGAACCAAACTGAAGTCCCCCTCCTGGGAGTCTGTGCCCCTGAAGCCGTGATTGGAAGTGGGACCAAGAGATGTAGTGGGTGAGCCACACAGGGCCATTTGGATCAGTTTTGAGGATGGCAGGGAGGGTTTTGAGTTAGGACATGATATGATTGCTTTTACTTTTTAAAAGCTCAGTCCAGGGTGCCTGAGTGGCTCATTGGGTTAAGCCTCTGCCTTTGGCTCAGGTCATGATCTGAGGGTCCTGGGATCGAGTCCCGCATCGGGCTTTCTGCTCGGAAGGGAGCCTGCTTCCTCCTCTCTCTCTCTGCCTACTTGGGATCTCTCTCTCTGTCAAATAAATAAACAAAATCTTAAAAAAAAAAAAAAAAAGCTCAGTCCAGTGGAGAAAGCCCTGCTTCTGGAGGTGCCTGAAGCAGGGTGAGCAGGTTAGGAGGCTGCTGTAGTAGTTAAGGCAAGGCATTGTTGTGGCCCCACCATGGGGGTGGGGGCGGGTGAGAAGTGAGCAGGTTCTGGATAGCAGTGATCCTGGGATTTGTTGACAGTTTGGATTATGGAAAGAAAAGAGGAACCAAGGGGGAATCCCAGTCTGTGACCAGTAAGTGGTGGATAGGTTGGGAGAGGAGCAGGTTCAGGAGGGGCAAAATCAAGGGGTCAGTCTTGGATGAGTTTGCAGACTGTCAGAGTTTGGACTGTCAGAGGTCCTGGCTGAGATGTCAGGTGGGCAGTGGCGGTCCAGCTTCAGGCTCGAAGAATATGCTGAGAACCATCATCTTCTAAGTGCTATGCAGTGCTTAGGACCAGGAGAGATCAAAGAGGTAGATAAGTGGTCCCAGATGGAGCCAGGGACCCTCCATCATTCTGAGGTCACTCATTAAGGAGAACCCAGCATGTGAGGTGGAAAAGGACCAGACAGTGAGCAGTGAGGTAGGAGGAGAGCTCAAAGTGGTCAGGCACTGGAAACCAAGGGGAGAAAGAGCTTCAAGAAGAGGGAGTGACCAATTCTAACAAATTCTGCTGATGCCACTTATGTAAGATTATAGCCATATTATCTTATGTACATGTAAATTCATGGAGAGTTCCAGAAGAATACATACTAGAGGGTTAAGGATTGGGATTGGAGGAGGAAGTAAAGGGAACTTCTTTATGTTCCTATATCAGGTGTCTATCAGTTACTTGCATCATTCAAAAAGAACAATAAATTTAAAAGGGGAGACTATCTCCCATGGACATGGTCTCTCCCTGCTTGGGCCTCCTGCCTAGTACATCCCTTCTGTAAGGAGGGCTCACTGTGCCCAGCCTGACCTTCTGCCCTCGCTGTGGGAGAGCTTGCCCTCCATCATCAGGCCGGCACCCCGCCCCCGTCCCCCTCTGCCAATCTGGGGCTACTTGGTGGTCCAGCCCTTTCAGCTTGTCCCCATTTTGCATTGCATGGGGCCTTACTCCCCTGGCAGCTGTCTTGTTCCAAACCAGTTCAGGCAGGCAGGGAAAAGTAATTCCTCAATTGGTTGCAGCTCTTTGTGAATTTATAAATAATATGTGATGCTGTGACATTTGCAACAGACTGCCACATTGATTTGGTTTTGTCTGTGGCGGTGGTTTTATCAATGAGCTTTTTCCTGAGCAATTTCAGACTCCGTTTTGTGCAATGATTGAAGACATTCTGGAAATTTCTTTCTTTTTGAATGATCCATTCCACCCAGACATCCCAACCCTTTGAGACAAAACAAATACAACACACACACACACACACACACACACACACACACTCTCTCTCTCACTTACACACACTTTCAATCTCTGTCAAACTGAGCATCTCAGAGTAAATGAGCCAATTTGTTTTCATTTAAATATGTAAGTAGGAGAGGCAAGCCTAATGGACATGCATGAGAGAATGCAGAGCTGTAAGCTGGAAAGAAAATGCAGATGAATTTGTCACATGCCTTGTGATAAATGATGTTTGTGCAATTAAACAGAGCCAGCCTGGAGGCCGTGAACACCTGGGGGCATCGCATTTTTATCTGCAGGGCCGTTACCCTCCTGTTTCCTGTCACAGAATCTAAACATCACAACTCCTTGGAGGAGGGGCACCTTGACTGCAAGGATGCTGAATTACACCAAGCAGTACAGAAAAGTAGGTCAGTGGGTCACCTGTGCCAGCCTGAACAGAAGGAAAGTGTGACCCCTGGGAGGCCCAGGGCTCCCAGAGCCCAGGCAGCAGCTGGTAGAAATCCTGGATCAAGGGGGCTGCATGCAAGGGAGCTGCATTGCAGGGAGCAGGAAGACCCTAGGAAAACCAGAGGAAAGCTAGTATTCAGTGGAGATGCAGAAAGAGCGAAAGATGGGACAGAAAGAATCCAGAGGCCTATGGCACAGAAAAGAAGGGGTGCCATGGATGTTTGGTGCCCAGAACAGTGGAGTGCCCAAATTTGGAGGGCTTGCTCTTGTACAGATCTGGACTCCAAGGGCATCTCTTGAATCTACCTGAAGACCAAGGAGATAAATCATGGTTTAATGCAGCCTTTCAGAGCTGTCAGGGAGCTTGGGGGTTTATTTAGCTCAACCTTCCACCCAGAGCAGGAATTCATTACCCCCCCAGAACCCCTAGCAGAGGGCCTGAACATCCAGCCCCACCAAACTCAAGGAGTAATGGGCGCTCAGGGGTATGTGGGTTCGCTGCTGTCTGTCATGCTGGAGAGTTGACGTGGGGTGCAGCCTGGGGGCTCTGCCCATTTGCAGAGTGGCTGGCGCTAACCTGCTGGACTGAGGAGTGTGTCCTTCCTTTCTCACACCCTGTGCATGAGCCTTCCCATGCAGACAGCTCCATTGGAAGCCAGCAATAGGGGCTCAAGGCCCACTTAAGGACACTGAATCTGTCCCCCACCCTCCAAATGGCCACTTGTTGCCCCTGCTTCTGCCCTTGGAGCTACAAGAGCTGATGTCCTTCCCTTCCCACCCAACAAACCCCGAGTCTGCCTGCTGCATGCCCCTTGGTCTTCCTGTTGCTCAGCCACACTGATAGCTTCTCCTGGACATGGCTTCTGGCACCTTCATCATCCTGGTGACCTTCTGGTCTGGCTGTGCCTCTTTTCTGTTCCTCAAGTGCGCCTTGTGCATCCAGAGGACCCAGAAGCATTTTCCCTATCTAGTTAGTACTCCTCCAACCCTAGGAGCATGGATTTTTATTTTACAAAACAAACTGGGAACATTAAAACTCCAGAATGGGGTTTGGATCAAAACAATGTTAGCAGTTTTGATGATTCTTCAGTCCAGGTTGAGAAAGACTGACAGAATCCCAGCAGCTAGAAAGTTGTGGCTCTGAGGAGGAGGATGGTCTCCCAGGCACTGAGGCCAGCAGAGGGACACAGGAGGGCTGAACTGCCCTGGGCCTCAGAGGCTGTTCAGGGGCAGGGAGACCTTCCCTGTGTGCAGCCTATAGCCTTGACCTCTACTTTGATGCATCTCAGGGCTACTTTTTGATCAACAGCAGAGTCTCTAGACCTGGGACTTTGGCTAAGGGGAAAAATGGAGCTGTTCTATTTTTTTTTTTAAGATTTTATTTATTTATTTGTTAGAGAGAGAGAACGAGTGAACACAGGCAGAGTGGCAGGCAGAGGCAGAGGGAGAAGCAGGCTCCCTGCCAAGCAAGGAACCCGATGTGGGACTCGATCCCAGGACGCTGGGATCATGACCTGAGCCGAAGGCAGCCGCTTAACCAACTGAGCCACCCAGGCGTCCCGGAGCTGTTCTTTCTAAACTAGGAGTCTTCCTTCACACCTGGAGAAAATCTGGGTCTTGAATCCTGGGAGACATATTAGTCTCCATGTTAGAGGCATGGAGCTGGATGAGTCCCTGGGCTCACCTCCTTATGCTCTCAGCTCAGAGAAGAGAACCCCACAGTTCCTGCTCTAAGCCCACTTGACCCCACCATCACATGCTGGAGTTTTCTCTGAGGACTCAGGATTCCCCCCACTCAGTCACAGGGCCATTCACAGTGGGCTTCAGTGCCCACTGTGGTTACTCAAACTCTGACCTGAGTGTTTCTGTGGCAGGTTATCTGACAGATCCCCCTTGCTAAGGATCCTTTTCTCTACACTTAATTTCATGGCTTCTGCCCTTTTTCTAGATTTCAAACCGTAAGCTGCCATGTCCCCACAACTGTTTCACCTGCAGTTACTGCCCACACCCGGGGGACAGGTGGGCTGTGTGGGGGCCTCAGATCCCACCATGCGTCCTGTACACTGATATTAGTCAAGAAAGCAAATAAATGGCACACCTTTCCACTCTGTTATTATTCCTTCTAAAATATAACTCTTTATTACCATGTTGAGGCAAAATTTACTAGGACTTCAAACTGACATTTCTGAGAGTTCCTACCTCAGATTATAAACTGGGACTGATCCTCTATGTAGTTCTATGTGCAGAGGATGATGACTCAGAGTCTGGTGGATGCTGGAAGGGAACACACCCAGCTCTGCTAAGTTCCAAGGTCTGACGTGGGGCTACTGGGCACAGAGAGGATTTGTACCTTGATGTGGTTCAGACCACAGGACAGTGAGCCCCTGGAAGGCATTTTCTGTATCACAGCATCCCACAAAGCTGACTTACAGCGAGGAGGAAAAAAGATGCTTTGAGCTGCAAGATGCAATCTCTCTGCCACCCTGAGCTTCTCCCTCCCCCACCCCCAGGAAATGGGGACCCTTCTTCGAGATAAGAAACAGTAACTGCATTGATACTGTTCTCACACCAAAAGTGGTGAGCTAGAGGCAAGCTGGATGTGCCTGTGCTTGAAGGGGGTGTGGTAATGATAGGTCCTCAGCAGGCCTCTCTCTGGAGCCACATCGATACTGGGGAGACCACACAAAACCCTTCTTCTGCAGCTTTGCATACAGCCAAGTGCCATGGTGAGCCAGCAACAAGGAGATGAACATGGTGAGCCAGCAGCGGGGTCAGTGAGCTCAGGCCACATTGTCTGTCCTACTAATTCCCCAAACCTGATGGTAGTGTGAGTAAAATGGCACTTTACTTTAGGCAGCTATGAATGGCACTGGGATGACCACGAGGCATCCGTTGGCCTCCTGAGTGAGATCCACACTCATCTCATGCAGTCTGTAATAACATGGATCCCATTCCCCTGTCATCTCTCTGCATGTGTGTCTGGCACACCATTGGATAGAAGCAGCTCAAGAGGACTTAGGTCACATTCCTCTTTCTCCCCCCAGCTAAACAATAATAGCCAGCATTTAGGAAGCACTTACTGTATGCTGGGCTCTGTGCTAAAAAGGTCACATGCATTACCTTTTGTTTCTCACACCAATTCTGGGTGGTTGATAATGTTTTCCTGATTCTGAAGACAGAACATGGGCTTCATATTACCTGCTGGTAAGTGATGAAGTGAGGATTCCGATGAGACAGGCTGATGTGGCAAGAAGACTCCCAACCATTGTAGCCCACAGCTATTTCAGTAAACCTGTGCCTCTCTCCAGGGCACCCACCACTTGGAAGTCATCACTTCCAAGGTCCCAGGGCCTCACTGCAGCACCGACTGATGGCTCATACCAAAGTCTGTCTTTTCTGACAGCACTGGTAGAGACCCTCCACATGACCTGTCAGCTACCTGGGGACAGGAACCACTGTTTAGAGATCCCAGGTCAGTGCCTTGTGTGTAGAAAATGCTCACGTGTTTAACTGAATTCAGTGTACTCATTTCTCGTCTAAAGTTATAGACAGGCTCAATATAGGGTCCTTTGAGACTAAACAACATTGAGGATTGAATTTGTAACCACTATGGGCTTTGGAATAAGCATAATAAAATAGGAACCCAAGAAAGAAACGTCCTCCCAGCAGAAGCTGGATTGCAAGTCTGAGTTGTGTCCGGTGATTTTACAAGTACACATGTGAAGTGGCTCTTTGCTCGTTGCTATGAGAACCAGCACTCGAAGTCCTGTCCAACCACAGTCTCCGCAGTAGTGCATGTTGTGTGTACATGTGACAGTGCAGAGCATGTACTGAAAGTAAATATCAGTAAATAACAGGTGCAATTGCCCTTGGAAAAGGGAAATACCCATGACTGAGACTCTTCCAAGTATCTGTTGGTAAATGTCCTGACAGTCTTCCATGCCTACCTCATCAGATGATATCATCAATTATAAGGGAATTCTCAGGCATCACCGAGAAGCTACTATGTGGTGGGCTTGGTGCTCAGTGTTGTGTGAGAATATAAATAAAAATCCAGAGCAGGGGTACCTGGGTGGCTCAGTCAGTTGAACATCTGCCTTCAGCTCAGGTCATGATCCTGGGGTCCTGGGTTTGAGCTCCACATCGGGAGCCTGCTTCTCCCTCTGCCTTCCTTTCCACCTGCTTGTGCTCTCTCTCTCAAATATGTAAATAAAATCTTTAAAAAAAAAAAAAGAGCCAGAGCAGCTGTCCTTGACACTGAGAAAATTTTAGTCCTGTTGAGAACCCCCAAGAAACAGATCCTTTGCATACTTTCCTCAGTTTCCCCAATAGTAATAATTTGTAAAACTATAGTATAAAAACACAGCCAGGAAATGGACACTGCTCCAATTCACTGGCTTATTCAGATTTCCCAAATTTTCCTTGTATTCGTTGTGTGTGTGTGTGTGTGTGTTTTATCACTTAAGTGGGTTCACATATCCACAACACAGTCAAGATGGTGAATAGCTTCAACATCATAAGGATCCCACTTGTTGCTCTTTCATAATCATACCCGCCTCTATCTACCCCCAATCCCATCCTTAACCCTTGGCAGCCACTAGTCAATTCAAAAATATTATATAAGCGAAATCATACAACATGCAACCTTTTTCGATTGGCTTCTTTTCATTCATCATAAATCACTGGAAACTCACCAAAGTTACTGAGTGTAAGAATAATTCATTCCTGTGTATTGCTGAGTAGTATTGTGTGGTATGGATGGACCAGTTGGTTTAACCATTCACCTATCAAAGGATATTGTGGTGAATTCTGGTTTGGGCTATAACAAATAAAGCTGCTGTGAACATTCATATGCAGGTTTCTGTGTAAATGTAAGTTTTCATTTCTCGGGGATGAAAGACGAGAATGTAATTGCTGAGTCCCATGAAGTTGCATGTTTAGTTTTTTTTTTTTTATAAGAGAATTTTTAATTATCACTGATTAGTAAAGTCAATTTCCTTGTATATTCAGTTCCTGGCTTAGCTCTACTCATGTGGTATAAAAGAAAAGGCACTACTCTTCAAAGCAGAGCACATGTTTAGTTTTAAAAGAAACGGTCAAAACTGTTTTCCAGAGTGGTTATACTATTTGACAAGCAATGCATGAGAGATCCAGTTTTTCCTCTTCCTTTCCTGCTTTTGGTATTGTCACTATTTGTTTTTAAGATTTATTTATTTACATTTTTTAAAAATATTTTATTTATTTATTTGATAGACAGAGATCACAAGTAGGCAGAGAGGCAGAGAGAGAGAGAGAGGAGGAAGCAGGCTGTCTGCAGAGCAGAGAGCCCGATGCGGGGCTCAATCCCACGACCCTGGGATCATGACCTGAGCTGAAGGCAGAGGCTTTAACCCACTGAGCCACCCAGGCACCCCTATTTATTTACTTTGGAGAGAGAAAGTGAGAGAGCATGTGCAGGGAGGTTGGGAAGGGCAGAGGAAAGAAACTCAGTGAACTCCCCGCCAAGTGGGGAGCCCAGCGCAGGGCTCAATCTTACGATACCCTCAGATCATGTCCCCGAGATCATGACCTGAGCCAAAATCAAGAGTCTGATGCTTAACTGAGTGAGCCACCAGGCACCCCTTGTCAACTATTTTTTATTGCAGTCATTAGGATATATGTGAAATGGTATCTTATTTTTTTAAAAGATTTTATTTATTTATTTATTTATTTTGAGAGCAAGATCACAAGTAGGCAGAGAGGCAGGCAGAGAGAGGGGAAAGCAGGCTCCCTGCTGAGCAGAGAGCTGATGCAGGGCTCGATCCCAGGACCCTGAGATCATGACCTGAGCCAAACGCAGAGGCTTAACCCACTGAGCCACCCAGGCACCCCTAGTATCCTATTGTTTTTAATTGGCATTTTCCTCATGGCTAATGACATTGCACATCTTTTCATGTGCCTATTTACTATCTGTAGATCCTCTTTGGTGAAATGTCTGTACATGTGTTTTGCCCATTTTGTAATTGGATTTTTGGTATTTTGCTATTGAGTTTTGTGCCTTCTTTATATAGCATAGATACTAGTCCTTTGTTAAATATATGGTCTGTAATATTTTCTTCCAGTCTATAGCTTGGTTTTTCATCTTTTGAACATGAGCTGTCACAGAGCAGAGGTATTTAATTTTGATGAGGACCAGCTTGCCAATTTTTCCTTTTATGCATCGTGCTTTTGGTATCAAGTCTAAGAACACTTTGCATAGTTCTGGTTCCTGAAGACTTTTTCATACAGTTTTTTTTTTTAAGTTTATAGTTGTGCATTTTACCTCCTAAATCCATAATCCATTTGGAATTAGTTTTGTATAAGGTCTGAGGTTTATTTCACGGTCCATTTTCTTGACCTACAAATGTTCAGCTGCTCCAATATCATTTATTTATTTATTTATTTATTTATTTATTTATTTATTTATTTTTAAGAGTTTATTTATTGGACAGACAGAGATCACAAGTAAGCAGAGAGGCAGGCAGAGAGAGAAGAGGAAGCAGGCTCCCTGCTGAGCAGAGAGCCTGATGCAGGGCTGGATCCCAGGACTCTGGGATCATGACCTGAGCTGAAGGCAAAGGCTTTAACCCACTGAGCCACTCAGGCACCCCTCCAATACCATTTATTGAAAAGGCTGTCCTTCCTTTATTGAGTTCCTGTCACATCTTGTCAAAAATTGTTGGGCATATTTGTGTGGGTCTGTTTCTGAGTTTGCTGTTTTTCCTTCGATCTATGCATTTAGCCCTCTGTCATTACCATGCTAATTTGACTACTGTGGTTCTATACAGGAGTTAATAGTGGGTAGAATGATTCCTCCTACTTTATTGTTCTTTGTCAGGATTGTTTTAGCTATTCTAGGGCCTGTGCTTTACCATATAAGTTTTAGAATAAGATTGTCTATTTCTATAGACCACCTTGCTTGGATTTTGTTAGCAATTGCATTAAACCTGTAGATCAATTTAGGCAGAAATTGACATCTTTACTACGTTGAGTGTTCTAATCCATAAACACAGTATGGCTCACCATATATTCAGGTCTTTATTTCTTTCATCACATTTTATAATTTTCAGTGTAGAGATCCTGTACATCTTTTGTTAAGTGTACGCATAAGTATTTCATTTTCTTTGGCATGATTATAAATAGTATTATGTTTTTTATTTTGATTTTCATATGTTCATTGTATATAGAAATGCAATTCATTTTCTTTGTTGATTTTGTGTTTTGTGAGCTTACTGAGCTCACTTAGTAGTTATAGAAGGTTTTTCATAGGTTCCTGGGGAAAGCATTCAGTCTTTCCTTATTAAGTAGAAGATTAGTTGTAATTTTTTTGTTGTTGAAATTCTTTGTCAAGTTGAGGTTATTTCTTTTAATTCCTAACTTGCTGAGATTTTTATTATGAATCATTTTGGATTGTATCAAATTTTTTTGTGTGCCAACTGATATGATTATATGATATTTCTATGTTAGCTTATTGAAATGAAACCTAACATTGAATGATTTTTTGAATGTTGAATCAGACTTGCACACCTGAAAGATATCCTACTTGTTTATGTTGTATAATTCTTTTCAAACTTTATTGGATGAGATTTGTGAATATTTTTTTGAGGGTTTTTTTTTTAAAAGATTTTATTTTTCTCTTTGACAGACAAACATCACAAGCAGGCAGAGAGGCAGGCAGAGAGAGAGGAGGAAGCAGGCTCCCTGCTGAGCAGAGAGCCCGATGCAGGGCTCAATCCCAAGACTCTGAGATCATGACCTGAGCCAAAGGCCTAGGCTTAATCCACTGAGCCACACAGGCGCCCCTTGTTGAGGGTTTTTAACATCTAATTTCACAAGAGTTTTGGTCTATTATTTTCTTTGTATTGTTTTTTTCTGGTTTAAGTATTTGTGTAATATTGGCCCTGTAAAATGAGTTGAGACATGTTCCTTCTTATTCTGCTTACTGGAAGAGATTGCTTAAAACTGGTGTTAATTCTTTAAGTGTTTGGAAGAATTCTGTAGTGGCCTAGAGATTTCTTTTGTGGACACTTTTCAGTTATTACTTTGATTTCTGTAATAGAGAGTTATTTTGATTATCTACTTTATCTTGGTTGATGAGATAGTATGTGATTTTTGAAGAATTAGTCTATTTCTTTGAAGTTGTCAAATATATAGATATAATGTTATTCATAACATTCCCTTATTATCTTTTTAATGGATGCAGGATTTGGAGTGGTATACCCCATTTCATTTTTAATATTGATGGTATATCTTTCATTTTATTTTTTTCCAGTCTTGTTAGAGATTTATTAATTTTATTGATTAAAAACAATCTAAATTTTATTCATCTCTACTCCTTTATTTCTTTTGTTTTCTTTGGGTATATTTTGTTCTTCTCTTTTAGTTTCTTGAGGTAGGAACTCAAGATTTTTAGATCTTTTAGATTTTTAGATCTTCCTCTTCTCTAATGTGAGCATTTAGGGCCATAAGTTTCTTCACATTATTCCTTTAGTTGCATCCCATGAATTTTGATATGCTGTATTTTTGTTTTCATTCAGTTCTATGTATTTTTTAAAAATTTCCCTTTAGATTCCTTTGACTCATGAATTGTTCGTAATTGTGTTGTTAATTTTCCACTTACCTAATTATTTTTCTGTTGTTGATTTCTTATTTCTTTGTGGCCAGAGACCACAATATGATTTTGTTGAGGTTTGTTGTGTGGCCTATGACATAGTCTACCTTGGTGAATGTTCCATGGGCAATGGAAAAAAAAATGTTTAGTTCAGTGTTGCTTGGTGGAGTGT
The DNA here is from genome assembly GCA_003697995.1 of Taxidea taxus jeffersonii. Lineage (NCBI taxonomy): Eukaryota > Metazoa > Chordata > Mammalia > Carnivora > Mustelidae > Taxidea > Taxidea taxus. The sequence continues at coordinate 15,158 of RCUC01154248.1, forward strand.
ACTGTATATGCTAAATAGATCCTATTGTTTGATTGTGTTAGATCTTCTGTATCATTGCTGATTTTCCATCCAGCAGTTAGCTCAGTTTCTGAGAGGGAAGTGTTGAAGTCTTTAGCTGTAATTGTGGATTTTTCTATTTTCCCTATCAGCTCTGTCAGTTTTTACTTCATGTATTTTGAGACTCAGTTGTTTGGTGCATTCACATTTAGGACTGTTATATCGTCTTTATGGATTGACCCCTTTACCTTTATGTAATGTTCCTCTTTAGTTTTCATGATTTTCTTTGCTCTGGAGTCTTCTTTATTGGATATTAAAATAAAATCAGTCCTGATTTTTAAAAAAAAACTGTTTTTGTGGTTTATTTTCCCCATCTTTTACTTTTTTTTTTTAAAGATTTTATTTATTTATTTGACAGGCAGAGATCACAAGTAGGCAGAGAGGCAGGCAGAGAGAGAGGGAAGCAGGCTCCCTGCTGAGCAAAGAGCCCTACATGGGGCTGGATCCCAGGACCCTGGGACCACGACCTGAGCCGAAGGCAGAGGCTTTAACCCACTGAGCCACCCAGGTGCCCCCCATCTTTTACTTTTAACTTACCTGTGTCACTGAATTTGAGATGAGTTTTTATGTAAACTGTTGGGTTATTTTTAAAATCTAATCTGCCATTTGGAGTATTTAGACCATTTATATTTAATTATTTATATGTTAGTTAGTACTTAAGTCTGCCACTTTATTATTTGGTTTCTATTTGTTTCTTTTGCTTTTCATTCCTCTGTTTCGCATTTCTTGACTGTTGCAGGTTACTTGAATAATTTTAAGATTCCATAGTGATTTACTTATAGTGTCTTTTTTAAAGATTTATTTATTTGTTTGAGAGAAAGAGAGGCAAAAGGAGAGGAGAAAGAGGGAGAAACCCAAGCAGATTCCCTGTGGAGCACAGAGCCTGACTCAGGACCCCATCTTACAAATCCCGAGATCACCAGCTGAGTAGAAACCAAGAGTTGGACACTTCACTGACAGCACCACCCAGGTGCCCCTATTTATGGTGTTTTTTTTGTTTGTTTGTTTTGTTTTGTTTTATTTTCCCATGAGCATTTATTACTGTGTAAAGACAACACAAGGTAAAGAAACTGAAATGAAGACGTGGAAACTTACACATACACAGCCTCTGTGGGTATGGGGGCCCCATTTTCTGGTCTTGTTCCCCGTAGCAGATGCCCCTAGAAGGCCCCCCACCTCTCCTGCCCTCCACCGTTGTTGCAGCCCTGCATTCAGACTTAGTTCCAGTGATTAGCACTTGCCGTGGGCCTGTGTCCTTCCACTTTCTACCTCAGGACCTTTACTGATGCCCTGAGTCTGACGCTAGGGAGGTTCAGGGTTGTTTTTTTTTTAATATAGATGACCTTACTTTCTTTTTTTATTTATGTTTTTATCCCCAGGGGTACAGGTATTTATGGTGTTTTTGAGAATATCTCTTTGTATAAGTTTTATAGTGGTTACTCTGAGTCTCACAGTATATACATGTGACTTATTACAGTCTACTGTTATCAATATTTTACCTTCAATTGAGGTATGGAAATCTCAGTTCCATTTGGTCCTTTTATCTTCCTCACTTTTAAATATCATTTTCTTGCACATCAGATGGTATTATAATTTTTATTTCAATAATCAAATATGATTTCTAAAGCTTATGAGGGAAAAGATAGTCTACAGTGTCATTATTTCTGCTCTTTTCATTATTCCCTTTTTCTTTCCAGTACTCTAAGATTCCTTTTTTTTTTTTTTTTATCATTTCCTTTCTGTTTGCAGAATGTCCTTTAGCCAATCTTTCAGTGTAGGTCTGCTAACAATAAACTCTTTTAATTTTCCTTTGCTTGAGAATCTTTTTTATTTCCTCTTCATTCCTGAAGGAGAGTTTTACCAGATACAGAATTTACAGTTGGCACTTCTTCTCTCTCAGCACTTGAAAAGTATGCCACTTCCTTCTGGCTTCCGTGATTTCATATGAGAAATCAAATTCAAATTACTGTTCCCTATGCATACGCTATTTTTTCTGTTTGAGTAATTTCAAGACTTTTCTTTGGTTTTAGTTTTAGAAGATAAATTATGGTGTGTTTTGATGTGGATTGCTTGTTTGGGGTTCATGTAGTTTCTTGAATCTGTAGGTTTTGTCTTTTACAAAATTCAAGACTATTTTAGTCATTGTTCCTTCAAGTATTCTTTCATTGCCCTCTTTCTCCTCTCCCTCTGGGACTCTCAAGGTTATAAAGGTTGGGTCTTTTCTTACCATTTCCCAGTTCTCTGAATTTCTGATCATTTTTTTCAGTCTGTTTTCTCTGTTTTTCAAATTGGGTGACTCCTGTGGTCTGCAAGTCCACTGATTCTATCCTCTTTCATCTCCACTGAGCACATCCAGTAAGGTTTTTCTAATTTTTGCCATTGTGTTTTTAGATCTGTAATTTTTATTTGGTTCTTCTTCTTCTTTTTTTTAAAATAGCTTTTGTTTCTTTACTCAGATTTTTTCATCCATTTCAAGAGAATTTGTTATCAATTATTAAAGCATTTTTGTAATGACTACTTTAGAAATCTTTTTTTTTAAAAAGATTTTATTTATTTATTTGTTGTCAGATAGAGAGAGAGCGCAGGAGCGAGCACAGGCAGACAGAGTGGCAGGCAGAGGGAGAAGCAGGCTCACTGCTGAGCAAGGAGCCCGATGTGGGACTCGATCCCAGGACGCTGGGATCATGACCTGAGCCGAAGGCAGCCGCTTAACCAACTGAGCCACCCAGGCGTCCCTACTTTAGAAATCTTATCAATAATTCCAATACCTGATTCATCTCAGTGTGGGTGCTAGTTCCTTTGTCTTTCCTCATTGAAGATGTGATTTTTTTTTTTGGTTCTTGGTCTGACAGGTGATTTTTTTTTTTTAATTCTATCTTGGAAACTTTGTCTATTGTATTAGGAGACTGGGTCCTATTATCTTTCATATTAGTTATATACCCTGTTTAGGTTTAGTATGTGTGTCTTGCCTTACTTTTGTAGGGTCTTGTTCCAGTAACAGTTTAATTTTTTTTTTTAAGGTTTATTTATTTACTTATTTGACAGAGAGAGATCACAAGTAGGCAGAGAGGCAAGCAGAGAGAGAGGAAGGGAAGCAGGCTCCCTGCTGAGCAGAGAGCCCGACGTGGGGCTTGATCCCAGGACCCTGGGATCATGACCTGAGCTGAAGGCAGAGGCTTTAACCCGCTGAGCCACCCAGGTGCCCCACGGTTTAATTTTTAGAGTCTTTGATCTGCCTGTCTTATCTGGTGCTGTTGGGCTCCATCTGGTTCCTGCTGCTACTCCTGTTGCTGCTGCCTGAGGAGATAGGAAGGCTTTTACCAGACCTGGATGTTGGGTTTATTTTAGTGCGGAGTGTTCCACATACTGCTATTTCCCAGAGACCTTGGTATTTTGGGGCAGGGCATGCAATTCTCTTTGAGAGCAAAAGAGTAGGGAAAAAGGGATGACCCAGGACCAAGCCCTGAGGGACCCCCAACATGTAAACATTGTGTACTGGAGGAGTTTCTGGCAATCCAGAAAGAGGAACAGAGTAGTAGAGGTTCTGGGAGTATAATATCCCAGAAATAAGAGAGAAAAGTGTTTCCAGGAGAGGGGCCAAGCTATACCAGAAGCTCTTGAAAAGTATACAAGTATGAACACTGAAAGGTTTTTGCTGGATTGGGCTGTATAGTTATGTGGTGGTCATTGGCTGAGACAATTTTATGGGGTGGTGCGGTGATGGCTTGAATAAAGCAGTTTGGAGATTTTGATATTCTATCTAGTTAAGGCTGCCACAGTAGTAATGCAAGGCTTCCAGCATGAAAAGTGAGAAGAGAATGATGCCTGGAAATAGTTGCTTTGAAGATAGGAAGAAGAGCTAATGCAACTGTAGGAGAAAAAAAAAAAAAAAGGAGCAGTAAGAGACTGCAACCATTTGCATTAAAATCAACCTCTGTGTGCTCTCCAGTCCCCAATATCCTCTACAGGCATCTTTGCAGGCCCTGCCCTGATTCCATTCTCCAGTTCTGAGTCAATCCCTCCTGCTGTTGTCTTCACACTTGTAGCATTCCTGCAGCCCGTACACCCCCGCCCATGGATTTACCACTCGATTACATACTGCTCCATGCTCTGACTTGCTTTCCCCCACTAAACAGTCAAGTTTTCATTTTGCCAATCAGTTAATGCAGTGTTTAGAGAATATAATAGCTACTTTTAGAAAGGAATCCTTCCCAGAATGACTTTAAAGTTCACTTCCTATTATAGAAACTGTTGTTGAGAGAAAAAGATCACTAATTAGGTGTCCCCTGGATAACAACCTTAAGAGTTGTTGGCTATCCAAACTGACTCCCCAAAGCCTAGGTAAACTCTAAGAAAGAACAACAGTCATTGTTTTTACAATTAATTAGCAGATTTCACAGTGAACACATTAATTTTAGTAAGAACATGAATAGAGTAGGCTTTTATTTTATGCAGTCAGTAAACGTCACAGCCATCACCACAAACTTGTAGATAGTGTACAAATACCACTTCTTAAAGACCTTCTTAAAGTGAGGTAAATGGAATGTTTATTTGGAAATGTAGGTTCTCTTCCCAGATCTGCTCAATAAGATGGGTTATAAGTACTATAAATATTCTACATAATTATCTGGATTTTGTTCTTCATTTGAAAAAAATAGATTAAATCCTCCCTAATGGTTCATTTTAGCTCTAATATTATAAGACTTTTCACACACTTTCACCATTTAAAATAATTAAAGTTTTGGTGGTGTCTTTGCCTTTAACCACATACTATTGTTTTATCAGATGCTTACTTCTTGATCAGAATCACAACCCACAATTGTTAAATGCTTTCCATAGGGAATTGTATGGAAGTTTCTAGGAACAGGAATGCTGCTTTCTTAGCCAAGCCAACCAGCTCGGTGATGGCCTGCTATAGTGATGTGATCCCATGGTAGAGCGAAGGATGTGCAGGACACCATGGGACCCAAGGAAGCGTTACTAAGCAAGAACCATTTAGCAGAGGTAAATGCTAGTCCAAAAAAACAAGATTGCATGAACTAATGCCTATAGACCTCTGGAAACCATCGTAATAGCCCAACATCAAAGGCAGACCAGTTGGTTATGCCTTAGAAAGCAAGAGTAGCAAGCAGCCACAGCAGCCTGGGCATGTGGAGCACACCCCTATCCATGGCAGACTAAACCTGGTCTCACACTCAAGCCCAGATACCATGGCTGTGCCATACTCCCTACTGCATTCCTCCTTCCATTGAGTCCTAGGTAAAGGCCTTCTTCCTCCAGTGCATTAGTTAGGATTCTCTGGAAAATGGAACTGATAGGATGTCTGCATGTCTGTTTCTCTCTCTTTTTCTCTCCAGAGATCCATATATCTTTGTCTGTCTGTCTGTCTATCTATCTATCTATCTATCTATCTATCATCTATCTGTCTTACAGAGAGAGATTATTTATATCCACTATATTTTCTTTGTGGTTATAGAGGCTGTCAAGTCCCAAATCTGCAGGATGGGCGGCAGACTGGAGGACTAGGGAAGAGCCAGTGCTGCAGTTCAGGTCTGAAGGCCATCTGTCTGTAGAATTTTGTTCTCTTCAGGGTAAGTCAGGTTTCTGTTTCATGTAGGCCTTCCACTGATCGGATGAGTCTCCTCTACATTATGTAGGGCAATCTGCTCTATTCAGAGTTCACTGATCTCATCTAAAATCATCCTCACAGAAACAACCAGAATGTTTTATTACGTCTCTAAGCACCATGGCCCAGCCAAATTAAGTATCAATTTAACAAATTAACAAAATTAATGAAATTAACCATCATAACCAGGAAGCCTTAATTCTAGACAACTTGCAACCTGTCACCTGTACTGATCCTACTGTACATTTTATGCTTCCTAAATATACTCATTTCAGCAGCAGAGCTTCCAGCATGGAGCAGGTGTATGTCGGAATAGAATGACCTGGGATGTTTCCTTTCAAAGCTTCTGACTTTTTAAGACTCCCTTGGGCACAGCGTGCCCACTGGCCTTGCTCTGACCCTGAGAGGCACGTGTTGTCCAGAGGGCTGGGCTCACGTTTTTCTCTTTCATTCTTTCTGTCCATTTACGGGGAATTCTCAGGATTCCCTTGTTCCTGTTCAGCTGGGAATCCTCAAGGTGGCCTATATTGTGTAGGACCTCGACATAGAGGTTGCTTATCCCACTGGGCAGAATTATCTTTTAAAAATGGAATTCGGAGATCACGTGTTTAACATATGAAAGACTCTGGGATGGGCACTTATTCTTAAGACAGCTGTGACAGCAGCCAGCCCTACACAAAGTATTTCCCCCTTCAAAAAAATCTCATGCAGGTTCAAAATAGCTTTACACAATATGACTGCTTCTCCTGAAGGTGATTTTTTCTTTTCTTTTCTTTTTTTTTAATCCTTGACCTACTTTTTCTCTCTGTGCAATATACCTAATGAGTAATAATGACTTCAGAGAAGGTAGCACCAGAGGAAACAAAGTTGAAGAATGCCTGAAGAGAGTGGCTCTGGAGCCCTCCAACTCAACGGGCTTTGTTGTCAAGGCAGAGATAAAGTTTAAAGCTATTCGTGTGAATGGCAGGTTTGCTGAAGATTCCTATGGCTGTCCTGTGCCCCTCTTAAATAGCCTGGATATTGCAGAGGGGCTCCTTGTGGAGCCAGGCAGAGGGGCTGATACACAAATGCATAAACTCACACACACACTCCCACAGGTCCACAGTCAAAACCCCAGCCCCCACTCACCCAAGCTATATATGGTGCTATAAAGAGAAGGCTGCAAAGACTTTTGAAGCATGAGCTGTTGTCTAGAAATGTTCTTCTAAAATAGATTCTATTCCTAATGTGACCTGTCCACAAAGAGAATAGGGACACTTGCCCATGTCTGGAGCCATAAAGCTGAACCCCAGAAGGTTTGGAGTAGGAGAGAAGCACCCATGGAATTCACTTCACTTACACAGTGCTCTCCAACCTGTGTGCAGGGAAAGCAGCCCCTGCTTCGGGCCCTGAGCATGTGCCTCTGCCTCTGACTGGTAAATGGAAGGAGGCCTCCATTGAACAAGGGTCTTGAAATTTATGTTGAATAAGCTTCCGTTCTCCCCACATCATTTATCCCCTTTCTTAGCAGGATTTCTTCAGCTAAGCAGACCAAGGGAGGCATGGCATGGGGTTGGTCCTGACTCCTGCCTTCCCGGCATTTCCTCCATGGAGGAAAATGCCCCCCATGCATTTGCTGAGCACCTTTCAGAAGCAGGCACTGGGCAGGGCACTGAGAGGGGCAGCTTTAGAACCACTCAGATCCCGGTTCATATCCACTTGGGCAACCATCTGCTCTGATTCTTTGGGGGTGTAACCTGCCTGTGACTCAACATCCCCTTCTGTTAAAAGGTGATAATATAACACCTACCTTCAAATACCATGAGGGTTAAAGATAATTGATGCAAAACCACTGAATGCATGGAATGCCCTCAGTAAACAGCAGCTATCACAATGAGCAAGACATGCTCCATGCAGAGGGAAATGCCATTCAGTGGCCTTGAGTGCAGCTGCAAGGCGTCTGGGCCTGACTTGGACCCTGAGGATCTCTTGACCCCAGACCAGGGCCAGGAAGCAAAGCTCTGTGGAATGGGTGTGGGGGAATGATTGTCAAGGTGTGTATTTGCATTTTGTCCCCACTTTCTTACGCACTACCCACCTGCACCCCACCTTCCTGCTTACCTTTACCTTACCCTCTTGGCTTTTGTTTTCCTGCAATCCTGAGCTTCTCCTAAGGGGAGAGGAGGATGGAGGGAGGGAAGAAGAGAACAACCAGAAAGAGAGAGAGAGAAAGAAAGCACATGAACTAACTCCCAAGTCTGGGAAGGAAAGAGTTCAAGGTTCTCCAGTGGTGGCAAGACCCTCCTCCCTGGACATGCTCTGGCAAGAGGGCAGGACCTCTGAGGAGAAAGACTGTGGAGTCCTGCAGGGGCTTGACTACAGACCCCACAGCTCCCAGCATTAACTCATCCTTTGTGACCATTAAGCAGCAGAGCCCCCTCCAAGGGACCATGCATGGGATAGTGTGCACAGTAAGACAGTCCTGGGGCCTGAAAGGACAAGGGCTCCCCCCTGTTCCCTGGTACTCTGCAAGGTTCCTGGTTCTTTAGAACCCTGCAGGGTGGGAGGCGGGATGTTCCACTGAAGGCAGATTTTAGGCCTGCTCAGGAAGGTGGGGCCTCTGAGCCAGATTTCACTTGCTTTAGTAGAGCCTCCCCGCATCCCCACACCTGTCCTGTAGGCCTGAGCCTCTGTGAGGTGCCATGGTCTCTTCCTGACCTGGGGCTCCTGCCTTGCACACTGTAGTGAGGCTTATGTGTTCCTCAGCTTGTCACAGCTGGTTCAAGGAAAATGACTGCTTTCCAGGCTTCATCTGTCTGAAAACCCAATGAAGTTTTTCCCTCTCTTCTGGCCCACCAAGCACAGCAGGTCTCATCCATGCAGAGCAAGATATCACCATGTCCATGTGAATTTTGGAGGGACACGACCCAGCCCATAATAAGAACACTGATTGAAACCCCTTGGGGGTCCATGATTTCATTTTCTTCATGGAGGAAAAAATCGAGGCTTCTAGAAAGAACTGCGGAGCATTGCATTTTTTATTCTTTCTGTGTTCTATTGTATCATTAAGGCAAAAACTAGAAAAAGAGGGAATGAATCATATATGTATATGTTTAATAGACTTCAAAGAAACAAATAGCCCCAACCATGCTGTTTTCCAGCTATAGATAAGGATCATGTCTTGTGAACCCACTCTTCTAGAATGATTTCTTTGGCCCACAGATCAGTGTCTCAACCCCTACCCCCCACCCAAGACACAGTTCCTATTTTTCACCCTTTTAGCCTTAAAGCATCCTTACTGCCTCCACCATCTCCACCTTTTGGGGGCCTCCCCTTTGGGGTGGGGGGTACTCATCCCATTATGGGAGTCAGCCCATATAAGGACGCTGACCCCCATACCCAGTTGGGTTAGACCATTTCTTTGCCTCTTTTTATCTCAGCATCAGAACAGTGATTTCATCAGAAGACATTCCTATTGTGTGCTCTACTTTGAAAATGCTTTCAGACCCATTTGATCTTTGCATCTGGGGGTGGGGAAAGGAAACTAACATTTATTGAGTGTGCTCCATGCTTTAGGCTTATTGTTAGCGGTTTTGCATCTGTGGTTTCTTTAATCATCACATCAACCTATGGCATAGTTGTTTATCAGGAAAACAATGTTATTATGATGTGTAATCCTGCCAACCCACCTCACCCCACTAATGTGCCACACGGAGAGAGAGGGTGGGGCGGAGACCCAGGAAGGCCTGAATATCAGGTTGCATTAATCTGCAGAGCAAAGGGCACAGAGATCTCAGGAAGAAGGCAATATTCTTGAAGGCAGGGGGAGGGTAGGAGGGCTGGAGAAGTGGGGAGTGGAGGGAGAGCAGGCACCATGAGGAGACAGTTCTGGCTGAGTTTTAGAAGTATGTGCTGGGCATTGCAGGTGTAGTCCCCCCTTGCTATGCTAGAAAAGGCTCTTGGTGACATCTTTAGTGAGGTGTTACATTTGGATACAATTGCTATGAGAACCAGTTATATTATTATAGGAAGCAGCAGAGATGAGGTTTGGGCGTGAGGAGTTCAAGTGTAACTGCAGGGCGGAAACCCTTCTCATTCAGCTGTGTGGCTCCCAGACCTGTCAGGAGGCCTGCAGGAGCTGAGGGCTCCTCGGAATGAGAGAGGATGGGCCTTTTTTCAAATTTGTAAAAATCTGCTTCTAAACATGTGATCTAGTGTCTCTCTGATACCCGACATAAACCATAATCATTTAAATACCATTTCCCTAATGTGAAACATTGATGTCATTCCTGAGCTTTCAGTACTTTGGACAGGAACACGTCTGTGCTTCCATCATGTTCTGCTAATCCCTTTCATTCCAGCATAGTGGTAGATGCCCCGATCATTCCTATGATGGAGGTGGCCTTCTTTTTCTAGGTCACCCCGGGTGGGTCCACCACCTCTGCACCCTCCTCCAAGTGGCCACCACCTGCATGCGAACAGAACACACTGTGGCCATTTGATAGTGGCCTTTACCTCTCAGAGTTGCCAGGACACCAAGGCAAATGTGAATTTCAGATAAACAAACAATGATTTTTAGTACAAGTGTATCCCAAATATTGCACAGGATATACATATACTTAAAAATTTCCTTGTTTATCTAAAATTCAAATTTAACTGGGTGTCCTGTGTTTTATTTGCTCACTTTGGCAACCCCATCTCAGAGGGCTTCTCTCTGCTGTTTTAACCAGTGGAGCTCTTTACTTCATTTTCATGAAAAGCAGGATGTGATTGACTTTCCCTGTGCTGAAAGTAGGGCAGTGGGGACTGACGCATTTCAAGAATTAAAAGGATTCATCACTTGCGTCTTTCCCACACTGGTCTTCTTCAGCCTCAGAATTACTACTACTCCCTCCCTCCCCCTCATGCTCAGTCCCAGCTCTGGGCCCAGACTGGTGGTTCTCTGACCTTTCCAGGTGGGAGCTAGTGTTTGCTTCCACCAGAGGTTTGTTCATTGAGCTGTCTGGGTACATCTACCTCCCAGGTCAGCGTGAGTTGGACAAGGTGAGATACACTAACTCTCTGCCCCTGTGTATTTCATCTGGGGGCTTGAGAACCACAGGTCCTACTGGGTCAAGATCAGCCAGATTGGACAGTCCTTTTGAAAATGGGCTCTTTACCAATGGAACATCAAACCTTAAAGCATGGAGAAGTTAGCATACATGAGGGAGGGAGGAGAGAGGACTGTGAGGCCCACTTGGTAACCTATCATGGTTTACCAGAAGTGCAAAAGTGTCTAGAATCCTCAGAAACCAGGCCAAGATGCATCTGCTCCAGAGAAAGAGGATGCAGCATCCTCCTTTTGAGCAGATGCAGCTTCTACCTTCAAGTAACCTACACTCTCTTGTGGGCCAGAGACACGTGACGAAGGCATTTCTGGACCGTGAGGTGGGTGCTACTAGAGGGAAAGGTGCAGGGCATATGGGAGCCTCAGCCAGTGGGTTAGGGACACATACCTAGACTTTCCTGCCTGTCTCAGAGAGTGAGATCTCCCCTGACACAGACCCCAAGAAGCAGTCAATACATGTCATTTCAAACCATGAGACTGAGGAAAAAGTCTTTTTTTCTTTTTTTCAAAAGCCCACATTTTCAGGAAATAACTTAGTTCAGCCTACCCAGGGGTGCCTCTTGTCCATAGAAACCCAACACAAGAAGCTCTTTGTTCAAATGCTCATTACACACAAGCATCTACCACATCCACAGGCACCCTTCCCATGACCATCCCTTTTCTTCATCAGCAGACTCCATCTGCCTGGGCTAGTGTGGGCTAATTAATGAGCAATAAAGGATCTGATTTTTACATATCAGCTCTGCTCAGAGCTGCCAAGAACATTCAGAGTAGGGCCAAGGTGGGAGAGTGAAACATGTTTTTTCATTATTTTACCTACAAGATTTTTTGAAGGGGAAAAAATAGGTCTGTTGCCCTAACTAGTTGGATGAGAACAATTTCCTCATTCATCTTAAATATGTCACCTGGAGAAGGTGATTAAGAAGCACTAATGAGTGGTGTTCCTGGAAAAGACAAAAGCACATACAGGAATTGGGATAGGTCCCTAGTAGTTCCTCTGCATTAACAGAGCTGCCCTCTGCAAGGAAAGTAGGCTCTGGAGGACCATGGAGCAGGGGCACCATGATTCTCCCTTGCACGGCAGGGTCGGATGTTACCTTGTCAACTGACAATTACTACACAGTGATTAGGACTTCGCTCTGATGAAGCAGGAACTGGAGATGAAATACTGCAGGCTCTTGGCATTGCCCAAGTGGTCTCAGGAGGCACAGATAACAGTAAGGGGAACATGAGCCACTTATTGATTACATATGATTGTCTATGGACAAGTTGCAAAGCTGTTTGCCTTTATTAACTCATCTGTTTTCTCACTACCCTTTAAGGCAGGCAAGGCTATGGTGTGTTCAGGAAAGGAATGCTGGTTGGTTTTCTAGACCAGCTTAGAAGTTCACTTTGTTGAAGAGGTTGTTGAATTGCCTTTGCATCTTGCCAAAAATTAGTATCAACCTCAGAAAGCTGTGTGGCTCAGAGAGAGCCTTCAGACCCTGCAAAAGTGGCAAGAAGGGTATGGGGATGGAGTGTAATCGGGAGAGGGGAACAAGGTCCAATGACACTGTGCTATTGTGCTACTGCCTCTTTATCCAAACTTTTTTTTTTATCCAAACTTTAGGAAGACTTCCAATTAACCTGGGAGTCCTGTGGGGTCTATTACGGCATGCTTTGTGTTGGCTCAGTTTCTTCTTTATTTGAACAGAGGAGTCAGATGGGAGAATCCTGGTGCCCCTGCTTGGTGGCTGTCTGGAGCCTGGTTCCTTGCAGAGCTAGAGAGGATGGGCTGTGTTTATGGGAGGAGCTACTAGAGACCCATTCCATTTCCTTTTGTCTGTTCCCAGGAGGTTTTTGTATTGTTTTGTTTTGTGCTTTTGTCTGTTCCCAGGAGTACCACTCATTAGCGGTTTTCACTTTCATTGCCTTCTCCAGGTGATGTATTTAAAAGTAAATGTTTTTTTCATGTGCTTATTTGCCATCTGTATATTCTCTTTAGTAAAATGTCTGTGCATGTCTTTTGCCCATTTTATAATGGGATTGTTGAGTTTTGAAAGTTGTTATATATTCCAGATTCTCATCCTTAGTCAAATTTGTGATTTGCAAATATTTTCTCCCAGTCTGTAGCTTGTTTTTTCATGCTTTGAACACGAGCTTTCACAGAGCAAAAGTTTTTAATTTTGATAAGATCCAACTAGTCGATTTTTCTTTCTCTGCATCACACTTTTGGTGTCAAGTCTAAGAACTCTTTGCATAGCTCTGGTTCGTGAAGATTTTTTTCCTACAGTTTTTTTAAAAAAAGTTTATAGTTGTGGGTTTTATTTTTACATCCATGAGCCATTTGAATTAATTTTATATAAGGTGTGAGGTTTATCTCATGGTTCTTTTTTTTTTTACTTACATATGTCCAATTGCTCCAACATAATTTGTTGAAAAGGCTATTGAATTGCCTTTGCATATTGTCAAAAATTAGTTGGCATTCTTATGAGGGTCTATTTCTGAGTTTGCTATTGTTCCATTGATCCATATGTCTAGCCCTCTGTCACTACCATGCTATCGTGACTTCTGTAGTTATACACAGGCCTTAATTATGGGTAGAAGGACTCCTCCCACTTTATTTTTCTTTGTCAGGATTGTTTTAGCTATTCTAGGGCCTGTGCTTTACTATGTAAATTTTAGAATAAGATTGTCTCAATGATATCTCATCTCCATTCCTGGAAAATCTTGCTTGGATTTTGATAATAATTGCATGAAACCTATAGATTGCATGAAACCTATAGAACACTATGTTGAGTGTTACTGCCCATGAACATAGTGTATCTCTCCAGGTATCTAGGTCTTCTTTGATTGCTTTCATCAGCACTTTATAATTTTCTTTCTTTTTTTTTTTAGCACTTTATAATTTTCAATATAATGATCCTACACATATTTTGTTAGATTTATAACTATTCAGATGAAGAGTTGTATTTTTTATTTTGGTTTCCACTTGTTCATTATCAGTATATAGAAATGCACTTGACATTTTATGTTGATCTTATATCCTCTTTACTTTACTGAAGTATCCTCTTTATCTTTACTGAACTCACTTACTAGTTCAAGATCTTTTTTGTAGATTCCTTAGGATTTTCTCAGTAGATAATCATGTTTTCTGCAATAAAGACACTTGTCTTTCTTCTTTTCTACTCAGAATGCATTATATTTATTTTTCTTGCTTTATTGCAATGAGTAGACCTTCCAGTACTGTTTTGAATTTTGAGTAAGTGATGAGATAAGACATCCTTGCTTAATTCCCAACTGTGGAGAGAAATCATTCAGCCTTTGACCATTAAGTGTGATGTAAACTCTAGGTTTTTGGTAGATGCTTTTAGAGGTTGAGCAAGTTCCCTTTTATTCTTAATACACTGAGAGGTTTTTTTCATGACTGGATGTTAAAGTTTGTCAAATGTTTCCCTGTGTCAGTTGATATGATCATATGATCATATTTTTCTTCTTTGGCCTGTTGATACGATGTATTACACTGATTCTTCTGTTATCAGATATTGAACCAGTCTTGCACAAGTAGAATAAATCCCATATGGCCATAGGATACACTGCAATACATGATATATACATACATATCCTATTGGTTCTGTTGCTCTGGAGAACTCTAACATACTAGTAACATACCAGCTTACATCTGTTTAATCTCCTAATAGTCTATGAACCGCAGAGGTCTCTCTTTACCCCAGACTCCAAAGCACCATGAGAAGGGTTCCAGGATCAGAGTGAGCACCCTTTTTTGAAACCCAGGCCTCCTCTGGCACAGCCTCCTACTTGTTCCCCTGAAGAAAAGCCTTCTCTCCTTCAGCAGCATTATCCACAGACCTCTTATTTTGCAGGCATTTTCTCCCTAGGAAATGAGGCAGCTTTCTTTTGTAAAGCAAAGGTACTTTCTCTTCAGTTATGAAAGAGATTGGTATGGCCCTTATGGTTTGCTCCCTCTAAAAAGTACCAAAGACAAGACAAATAATACCTTGGAAACTTCATTCTCTAAGTTGAGAATGTCAGAAAGACCAAAGATCTTGTGAAACACTGAGGGGAAATGTGTTGGCCAGATGCTACAGAATATGATGGGGAGGTTACCTGGAGTGAGTGAGCATTAATGTAGGCCTTGATGTTATTGGGCTGGGTGTGGAGAGTGAAGGCCTAAGGCTAACTGTGCTTAGCATCAGACTCTTCTTAACAGGCATTCTTGATAGAGTTGTGGATTAGGTTTGATGAAAGCTTGTCTGCAGAAATGTTTCCTTGGGAAATCCCAGTGAGCCCTCACGTAAAACATTTTCAGAGAAGTCAAACTTTTGTTTAAGCTGAAAAACAAAGACCCTGGATTTCCATAATATTCTATTTTTAAAATAGATTGATCACAGTCATGCTAGGAAGTGAAAACCATCTTTTCCAGCTCAGGTTGTCTGCATAAGTCCCCTTTTTGGTCCCCTGAAAAAAAGAATTAGCACCAGCTAACAGCCACTGAAGGAAACGACATATTGTTTGGGGGAGGGGGGGTTCCTTCCTGTCTAAAGGGAATTTCTTAGAATCATATAATCTCAGTGGTTCCACACTCTGACTGGACATTAGAATCATCTGGGGGAACTTGTGAAAAATATAAATGCCTGCTCCCACCCCAGAAATTTTTATTTTAAATGACCACAGTGGGGGCCTGGGCATCTGTATGTTTGAAAAGCTCCCCAGGTGACTTTAGTGTATTGAAAAGCACTGATGGAGTCCAACCTCTCCGCCATGCTACAGTGTGGCTTAAATGATTCAGGTCACAGACTTTCTGAGTTTGTTGCCTACCATATAGGAACACCTCCTGTCCCAGGAAACTCATAGCCCCCAAGGTAGCTTCGTTCTATTTTTGGTTGTATTCTGTATGTTGTGATGTACTCTGTGTCCCTGTAACCTTCTGTTCTACTCTCCTACCCTCTGGCAGTCTGCAGAACAATCTCTGTTCTTCTTCAGGCCAGTTCCTCAAATGTTAAAACACTGTGTGTCCAGAGCCTTCTCCCTGCAGCAGTCCCCCAGATGGCACATGGATTCAGGGCCTGGTAGGCTTCAGTCTATCAATATCCTTCCCATAGGTCTCTCTTGGGAGTAATGTATTTGGAGGCTCAGAACTTCTGACCAGACATTCATGTCTTGGCCCTGTGACCTACCATATGTTTCCTTGGGCAAAGCAAATACTCTCTCTGAACCTCCATTTCCTCATCAGTAGAAGAAAGTGATTGGAATATAGATGAATCCCCAGCTAATGCCATGAGTTTCTAACTGGCTGTCTGCAGTCTGTACTCAGGATTATGAAGAGAAAAATAAAGCCAATAAATAATAATATCATCTTAGATGTAAGCCATTCTTTATATTTTTCACAAAAATTTTCCCATTCTAAACTCTCACCTTCCCTAAGAAGTAGGTACAATGTGATTGTTCTTAGTGCAGATCCAGGGAGCTCATGTGACTTCCTTTAGGTCACCCAGTTAATCGTTGGCACAACAGAAAGTGCAACATACTCACTTTTTATTGTTTGTTCTT
Organism: Taxidea taxus jeffersonii; assembly: GCA_003697995.1. Taxonomy (NCBI): domain Eukaryota; kingdom Metazoa; phylum Chordata; class Mammalia; order Carnivora; family Mustelidae; genus Taxidea; species Taxidea taxus. Next base: position 31,477 of record RCUC01154248.1, read on the forward strand.
TGTTTTCTGATTGAACACCTAAAGTCACATAGTTCTTAAAAGAACTAGGAGTATCTTCTATGCCTCCAAGACCCAGGGGCATGCTGGGGTCATGGGCCCTCCATAAATATTAGTTTAATTAACCATTTTTTTTTACCTCTCCCCCAGCTCACTTCCCTTCTGGCAACCATCAGTCTATTCTCTCTGTATTTAAGACTGTTTTTGTCTGTTCATTTGTTTTGTTTCTTAAATTCTACATATAAGTGAAATCATATGGTATATGTCTTTTCTCTGTCTGACTTATTTCACTTAACATCACACCCTCTAGGTTCATCTATTTTGTTACATATGACAAGATACCATTCTTTTTTATGGCTGAGTGATATTTCATACTGTGTGTGTGTGTGTGTGTGTGTGTGTGTGTGTGTGTATAACATCTTCTTTATCCATTCATCTATGGATGGACACTTGGGCTGCCTCCATATCTTGACTGCCATAAATAATGTTGCAATAAATATAGGTGTTCATATATCTTTTCAAATTAGTGTTTTTGTTTTAGGTTTTCTTGGCAAACACCCAGTCATGAAATTACTGGATCATATGATAATTCTATTTTTAATTTTTTACACTTGATCTTAGCCAAAAGGATGAGAAGCGATTCTGTTTTTAATTTTGGGGGGAACTTCCATACTGTTTTCCACAGTAATTGTATCAGTTTTCATTCCTACCAACAATCCACAAGGGTTCCTTTTTCTCCACATCCTTGCCAACACTTTAGTTTCTTGCGTTTTTTATTTTAGCCATTCTGAGAGGTATAATGTGATATCTCATTATGGTTTTGATTTGCATTTCCTTGATGATTAGTGATGTTGATCATCTTTTCTTGTGTCTGTTGGCTGTGTGTCTTCTTTGGGAAAAGATCTATTCATGTCTTCTGCCTATTTTTAATTGGATTATTTGTTCTTTTGGTGCTGAGTTGCATAAATTATTTATGTATTTTGGAGATTAAGGTATCAGATATCTTCTCCCATTCAGGAGGTTGCCTTTTTGTTTTTTTAATGGTTTCCTTTGTTATGCAAAATCTTGTTAGTTTGATGTAGTCCTGATAGTTTAATTTTGCTTTTGTTTCCCTTACCTGGAGAGAGACATATCTAGAAAAATATTTCTACTGCCAATGTCAAAGAAATTATTGCCTATGTGTCCGTCTAGGAGTTTTATGGTTTCAGGTCTCACATTTGGGACTTTAATCCATTTTGAATTTATTTTTGTGAATAGTATAAGCAAGTGGCCCAATTTTATTCTTTTGCATGTAGCATCCAGGTTTCCCAGTACAATTTGTTGAAGAGAAAGTCTTTTCCCATTGTATATGTTTCCTTCCTTTGTTGTAGATCAACTAACCATATAATGGTGGGCTTATTTCCGGGTTTTCTCTTCTGTTCTATTGATTTATGTGTCTGTTTTTCTGTCAGGACCATACTGTTTTGATCACTACAACTTTGTAGTCTATTTTAAAATCTGGGATTGTGATACCTCCAGCTATGTTCTTCATTCTTAAGATTGCTTTAGCTTAACAAAAAAATAAAAGATTGCCTTGGCTATTTGGGGTCTTTTGTAATTCCATACACATTTTAGGATTATTTATTCTAGTTTTGTGAAAAATATTATTGGTATCTTGATAAGGATTGTATTAAATCTGTAGATTGGTTTGGGTAGTATGGATATCTTAATAATACTTGTTCTTCCAGTCCACGAGCATGGAGTATCTTTCCATTTGTTTGTGTTACTTCAGTTGTTTTCACTGGTGTTCTATAGTTTTTAGAGTACAGGTTTTAAACCTTGGTTAAGTTTATTTCTAAGTATTTTATTCTTTTTGGTGTAATTATAAATTGGATTTTTTTCTAATTTTTCTTTCTGCTACATCATTATTAGTGTATAGAAGTGCAAAAGACTTCTATATTTTAATTTTCTGTCCTTTTCTATCCTCTATCTATGACTTTACTGAATTCATTTATCAATTCTAGTAGTTTTTTGGTAGAGTCTTTAGAATTTTCTCTATATAGTATCATGTCATCTGCAAATCATGAAATTTGTACTTCTTCCTTATCAATGTGGATGCCTCTTGGCTAGGACTTCCTATACTGTCTTGAATAAAAGTGGCAAGAGTAGACATCCTTATATTGTTCCTTATCTTAGAGGAAAAGTTCTCAGTTTTCATCACTGAGTATGATGTTAGCTGTGGGATTTTCATATATGGCCTTTGTCATGTTGAGGTATGTTCCCTCTAAACCTACTTTGTTGAGAGTTTTTATCATGAATGGATATTGTATTTTGTCATATGATTTTTCTCCATCTGTTGAGATGATCATGTGGTTTTTATCCTTCCTCTTGTTAATGGATGTATCATATTGATTGATTGGTGAATATGGAACCATCTTTGCATCTCTGGAATAAATCTCTTTTGATCATGGTGAATGATTTTTTTAATGTATTATTGAATTTGGTTTGCTAATATTGAAGATTTTTGCATTTATGTTCATCAGAAATAGGTGGCTTCTAGTTTTTTTGTGTAGTGTCTTTGGCTGGCTTTGGTATTAGAGTAATGTTGGGTTTGTAGAATGAATTTGGAAGCTTTCCTTCTATTTTTTTGAATAGTTTCAGAAGAATAGGTATTAAGTCTTCTTAAATATTTTTTAAAATTCACCTCTGAAGCTCTCTGGTTCTGGACTTTTTTTGTTTTTTGGGAGTTTTTTGATTACTGATTCAATTTCATTGCTGGTAATTGGTCTGTTCAAATTTCCTATTTCTTCCCGGTTCAGTTTTGGAAGGTTATGTTTCCAGGAATTTATCCATTTCTTCTATATTGTCTAATTTGTTGGCATGTAATTTTTCATAGTATGAATTAACCAGTTCCTGCTATAAGATTTGGATGTCTGTCATCATAAGAAATGTCAAGTGGCGGGGGGGCGCCTGGGTGGTTCAGTGGGTTAAAGCCTCTGCCTTCGGCTCAGGTCATGATCCCAGGGTCCTGGGATTGAGCCCCACATCGGGCACTCTGCTCATTGGGGAGCCTGCTTCTCCCTCTCTCTCTGCCTGCCTCTCTGCCTTCTTCTGATCTCTATCAAATAAATAAATAAAATCTTAAAAAAAAAAAAGAAATGTCAAGTGGTCACAGAGTGATCTGCCTCCAGGGATGGAAACAAGCTCCATTTCTCCCCTAGGGAGGGGGCAGGTGGGGTGTGCAGGCCCAACTGCCTATGAATCACTCAGGGAACTTTGAGGAATACCTATGCCTGGGTCTCTTTCCCAGACCAACTAAATGGGAATCACTCCATGTGGGGGCAGGCACAATCTTAAAGTACATCAGATGATTTTAATGTGAAGTTAGTGTTAAGAAGATTGGGGCTAGGGGTGCCTGGGTAGCTCAGGTCATGATCCTGGGGTCCCGGGATCAAGCCCCACATGAGGCTCCCTGCTCAGTGGGAAGCCTGCTTCTCCCTCTGCCTGCCTCTCTCCCTGCTTGTGTTCCCTCTCTCGCTGTGTCTCTCTCTGTAAAATAAATAAATAAAATCTTAAAAAAAAAAAAAAAAAGAAGAAGAATATTGGGGCTGTAGCTGCGGTTTTCAGCTTGCTTGGGTATCAGAATCATGTGCAAGGGCTTGTTAAAATCTGGATTGCTGGGTACCACCCCCAGAGTTTCTGGTTCATTAGGTTGGGATGGGGCCTGAGAATTTGCTAACCTACCAAGTTCCCAGGTGATACTGATACAGCTGGCCCAGAGACTACACTTTGAGAACTACCCCAGCTAAAGGATTATGCAAATGGTGAGGGTTTGCTTGTCAGTTCAGAAGATGACAGCCACATCCTCTGCTTGGTATCCAGAGGTCACAACAGTGAAGATGGTATGTGCCAGTCACAGACAAGCATCAACTTGAAAAGCATCAACTTACTTAATCTTGATGTCCCCACTCTGAAATGGTTTTAAGATTTCCATGTCATAGGTAAGGAAACCGGAACAAAAAGAAGTTAAGTAACCTGCCAAACTCACTTAGTCAGTGGCCCAATTCAAATTCAGACCTAAGGCTGCCTGACTCCCAAATTCATACATTCAACCATTTTCCAGAGAGGACAGCCAGATGCTTTGTGGTTACGAGGATCACCCAGGTTATAAAGATGGAGCTAGAACCCAGATTCAGGTCTACCAACTCTTAAAACTGCTGTCCTTCCATTCTGCATCACTTTCCATCTCACATGACTAATAGGTTAGGATTCTAAAGTTAGGATTTGGGCTATTGGACCTACACAGTTAATCCAAGATGATGATAACTAGTCCCTCAGAATTAAAACTGAATCAAAGCTCAAGGAACCTCTCCCACCTACCCACCTTATTTCGTCTTCCAATAGCCCCCAGCAGCAAACCTAGGGGATGCCTTAAGCATGGACCAGAACCATAAGAGCTACCCAGAGCCATAGAACACCAACCAGCAAGGTGCACCCATGGTTGGCACCAGAACCCTTCATTCCTGTGCTGATTTGTTTGCTAATTCAGCAAGGATTCATTGAGTGCTTACTCTGTAGCAGGCACTGTTCTAACCCTAGAGCACACAGTAAATATGATAGGCAAGGCCTCTGCCTCAGAGAGAGAAAGAAATAGCAAAATCATTTTAGGTGGTGATTTTGAAGGCTTCCTGAAGATTTAAAATGGCGTTTAACCTCAGAATATAATTTAAATTGGGAGGTCAGGGAAGAACTCTCTGAAGAGGCAACAGTAGAACAGAAACCTGAACAACAGGAGGAATCAGCTATTTGAAGAGCTAGCGGAAGAGGGATATCACAGAGGGAACCCCCTGTGCAGAGCCTTGGGGCAGGGGCAAGCCTGGGGTTTCTCAGGCAAGTGTGAAAGCCAGTACTGCTAGTAAAGGTGGCAGGAGAAGGGGAGGGAGAAGTGGGCAGCGTGAGCATAAAGTGTGAATTGATCCTGTGTATGATAGGAGGCCGGGAGCGGACACAAGCGGGATATGACATAGCCAGGTGGTGGGTAAGGAGTGGTCGTGGGGGCCACCACAGAGTGAACAATGAGGGTGCTTGCAGAATTGGACTGGGACTCAGGCCCTTCTGCAGACGTACCTATCTCTTCATGGGCATGGTGCCAGGTCCCTCTCATGCCTCTCTCACAAAAAGCATCTTTGCAGCCCTTGGGGAAGTGTCACTTCCTTTCTTGCAGTTCAGAAATGAGTTTGTTTGCCACTCAGCAATTCTCTGATTTATGAACTTTCTAGTTCTGCATCCTGGCAAGGTACATGATTGTAGAGGAAGCTTCTACTAGAGTGAAGAGGGAGGTGGGGGGACTCAGCAGTTGAGTCTGGTAACATGGGCTCTCTCCCTGCCCTATCTGGAGTCCCTCACCTGACACAACTGTAGTTACTGGTGGCAGGAAGATGCTGGTTTGTCCTTGGTGGCCGCAGGGCCTTCACGGCCCTCTAAGCCCAGCTCTGTCTCCACAATGGAGCCCAGAGGTTTACAGAGGCAGTTACGGTTCTGCCTCCACTCTTTTAAGTTGAGAAGTTTTGGGTTGTTGTTTTTTTAAGATTTTATTTATTTATTTATTCGACTGAGAGAGAGATCACAAGTAGGCAGAGAGGCAGGCAGAGAGAGGGGGAAGCAGGCTCCCTGCTGAGCAGAGAGCCTGACTCGGGGCTTGATCCCAGGACTCTGGGATCATGACCTGAGCCAAAGGCAGAGGCTTTAAGCCACTGAGCCACCCAGGTGCCTCTCAAGTTGAGAAGTTTTAAGAAAGTCCTTTCAGTTCCGTGAGTCCCAGCTTTTTCTCACAGGATGGGCTATTAAGAGGAATGATTCCATGAATACATGCGGGGTAGTGGGGCACAGAAGCAGTTCCGTGTAGAATCATTATCATTATTCTTTTGGTCAGTAACTCTGCTCAGTATGGTCAGGTCCAGGCTATAAACCACTTGTGGGATTATATCCAACAGTACTGTACATCTCGTCCTTACCCCAGCCACCTCCCTCAGAAGCATTTAATAAAGAGAGCAGCTATTTGTTGTGTTATGATAGGGAACAGCTGCCAGGCAGTGCTGTCCCCGTTCATGCTGGAGGCATTCTACACACCATGTACCATTTAATCTTCACACTGTGTCATGGATCTTCCTAACAGCCCTATTAATCCCACTCCATCAATGAAGAAACTGAGTCCTGGAGACAGCCTGACTTGTCGAAGGTAGCAGAGCTAGTAAGTGCCTCGAGTCTGAAGTCCTCAGTTCCATGAGTTTGAGCAGGACAGGTTAAGTTCTCCAAGCCCCAGGCTCTTCGGGCAGACTTCACAAAGTTGTCATGTGCACTGAATAATTGAATGTATTCCACAGCTGCACAGAAGTAGACATCACTATTCCTGGCTCCCTTCCAGAAACAGCTCAGCATTCATTCCTCC
>RCUC01154249.1:0-47951 GCA_003697995.1 Taxidea taxus jeffersonii
AAAAAAAAAAAGTATATTTTGTAAATGCCACTTTTAATTCTGAAGCACTGTCTCACTACAAGCACATTTATGAGTTGCAACATAAATTAAAAGCCTATTAGTTCCTTTAAGAAATGACAAACAAACAAACAAGAAATCACAAGCATTCTGCGAACATAAGCTTTTTCATTAAAGACCATCAAAATACAACTGATTAATTTTCTGCAACATTTAAATAAAGCAGATCTCTTTCTAAAATCAAAAGAAAAGGATTAGGCAAAAGAGTTTTCCTCAAGTATATAAACTGAATTTGTAAAAAGAGACAGATTTTGACATCCATAAAAGGTGGCTATTACTCACTTCTAAGCAAGGAAATAAGGTGCTATTTTTTAATTAAATGATTTTATAAAAGATTTTTTAATATGTTTTTTTTAGGACAACTAAGTAAAAGATAGATTCATTTGTTTCTAAGAGACACTCACATGAAGTTGCAAGATACTGAAATTTGACTTCACAGGACAAAGCTCCCAGGTCTCATTCTCGAGAAACATTCTCAGTTCATCAAGCCGTGTTCTTAAAAAAAGAAAACAAACACTCCAAAAAGTTAGAGGAAAAGTCCACTGCACACAAGAATTAAGAAAATAAAATATAATTATAGAATTATCATGATAATCATAATCAACTTTGAGAATCTATTCAAACCAACACAGCAAACACATTTACTTGTTAATGCTTTATCATCTGTAAGAGAAAAAAACTCTCAAATATTTACTAAACTCACAATACCTCTACTATATTACAAAAATAATGAATGTACAGGAAATGATATTTTTATTAACGGATGAAACTAAAAGCTATTCCCCAACTCACATACTTAAAACATCCCTAGCTAATCATTTATCAATGCCAAAAAACAGAGAAATAATTTACAAAGTTTATGAGATCATTAATACTAATAAATGCTTTATGCTAAATAGCAAAGATCTTAATCATACTTAATAAGCCACAAGATCAAGATAATTATCACTCTCCAAATATATTTAGCTCAGGGCCTATCTCTACACAGCACTTACAAATTAAATTACCAAATACAGCACTTCCAGAGCCAGCACTGTACTAATCACTTACATCACACTGATCTCTTCTCTCTTTTTTAATGCTATTATGGTTTACTGTCTATCTTGAATAATCAGTACATTGTATAGGCAGTTCCAGAAAAGTCACTACTTCCTTCCAGTTGACCCAGGAAATAAAGGGCCAGTGCCTGTCCTACTTTTCCCCTTCTTGTAACAGCTTCATTGTTATTACCAACCTGCTAACCACAAAATCTAGATTTTTTAAAAAATTCAGATTTCTAAAGTAAAGAGTTAATAAATGGGTAATTCTGTAAAAAGCAAAAGCTGCTTCAAAGATTAGAATTAACAGAAGGGAGCTTTAAGATAACTATTATAATTAAGTTAAATAAAATAGAGAAAAAATATGTACAAAATAAAAGAAAGGAGAAGTTCAAAGAATTGCAAAAATAAAAACAAAAACAGAATCAGACATTCTGTAACTGAAAAATACAATTACCTCAAATTAAAAATTGGTTAAGCAGAAGAGGATTGATGAACTCAAAGACAGATCAATAGAAACTATCCAAAGTGAAGCACAAATTGAAAACAAAAATGGAAGCAACAGAAAAGATCATAAAAGATAAATGAGACAGTCAAAACATCTAGTATGCACGCAACTGAATGGAGAACATAGAATGAACAGAAGCAGTTTTGAAGAGGTAATGGCTAAGAGTATCCCAAAAGTAATTATGCCCGAATCTCATATTATATACAAAAAATAACTAAAATGGACCACAGACCTAAGATAAGAACTAAAACCATAATCATTTACAACCTTTATAATTCAACAACAAAGGACAAACAACCCAACTGAAAAATAGGCAAAGGCTTTAAATAAGCATTTTTGCAAAGATAGATAAATGACCAATAAGCATATAAGAAGATGCTGAATATCAATACTCATTAGGGAAATAAAAGTCAAAAACATAATGAGACATCACTTCATACCCACTAGGATAGCTATCATCAGAGACAGACAATAACAGGTGTCAATAAGGACTTGGAGAAATTAAGAGTCCTTATATAACGCTGATGGAAATTTAAAATGATAGAATCACTTTGGAAAACAGTTTGGTAGTTCTTCAAATTCTTAAACATAAAGTTACCACTTAACCCAGCAATTCCACTTTGTATTGGTTTCCTATGGCCACTGTAACAAACCACCAGAAATGGAGTGACTTAAAACAACAGAAATTTATTCTCCTATAGTTCTGGAGGCCAGAGTCTGAAACCAGTATCACTTGGTGAAATCAAGGTGTCTGCAGGGCTACCCTCTCACATCATCTACCAATCTAATCTGTTCCTTGCATCTTTCAGTTTATGGCGGTTACCACCATTCTGCGGTTTGTGGCCTTAGCACTCTAATCTCTGCCAATCTTCTCATTACTTTCTCCTGTGTGTGTCTCTTTCTCTGTGTCTGTGTCAAATCACCCTGTCTGTGTTAAAGCATGAGAAAACTCTATGTGTCATTATGGGCTTTTAACTTGGAAATGGTCATGCACAAGTACTGGAGAGAAGCTTCTAGAAGCTGAGAATGTTCCCAAGCTGACAGCCACCATGAAAATATGTCAGTCCTAAAATCACAAGAAACTGAATTCTGCCAACAACCTGAATGTGCTCAGATGTGGATTCCTCCTCAAAGTCTTCGGATCAGAGACCAGCCTTGCTGGTCCTTTGATTTTGGCCCTGTGAGATACCTAAAAGCTGAGCAACAAGCTGATCCAGACTTTTAAACTCAGAACTGTGACATAATAAATGGATTTTGTTTTAAGCTGTTAAGCTCATGTCCATTCATTACATAATAACATAAAACTACTACAGTGATAAAAGATACCAACTCAAAAACAAAAGGAGCTTAGTGAACCCTCTGGATAAAGAATACAGGAAACAAGATAGAAATAGAAGCATTTGATAAAAACATATAAAAACACTAAAAGGGTAAGAAAAGATAAATGCAGTTACAAAGTTAGTTCTTGCACTATTCCAGAAGTATACTAACCTACGGTCAACAGTAACAGAACAGGGGTACATACTGAAAAGACAGTAACCACTATAAGAATCTATTTTTAAAAAGCTAACTGAGAAACCAAATAGTATTAAAATAAAAAATATGCATGATCAATCCAAAAGAAAGGAAGATAAAATATAAATGTAAAAAGATGAACACTTCTAGATATAAAACAGCAATATGATGGATTTAAACCCAAGTATACCAATAAATACATTAAATAGAAATAGGAAGAAAAAAAACCAGTTCAAACAAAATACATCAGACTGGATTTTAAAACAACAAACAAAATAAGATAATCTATATGCTATTTACAAGACACACACTTTAAATATAAGGCTATAATTTGAAAGTAAAAATTACAAGCATGATTTCTTACAATTATGAAACAGTGTGGAATTTTTATCAAATTTTTTTTCTTCATCTACTATGAGGATCCTTATGGGATTTTTTTCCTATATTGTTAATTAGTAAATTAAATTAATTTTAAACATTTAGCTAACCTTGTTCTCCTATACTATTATTATTTGTGATGTCATTATCCTTTTTAGATATCACTAAATGTAATTTGCTAATATCTGTTTAGAATTTTTACATCTATGTTTGTTTTTTTTTAAGACACCAGCATATGATGTTTATTCACTTGGAAATCATCAAATACCTACAAAAAACCTCCTAGTTGATTATATATATATTTTTATTGTGTTATGTTGGTCATCATACAGCACGTCATTAGTTTTTGATGCAGTGTTCCATGTTCTTATGAGACACTTCCCTATAATTTTTTCTTTTTTGTAATGTCCTTGTTATGTTTTGGTATCAGTGTTATGCTGGCTTCATAAAATAAGTTAGGAAGTATTCTCTCTTTCTCTATTCTCTGAAAGAGCTGGTGTTGATATTTCCTCTTTAAATGTTAGATAGATTTTATCTGAGAAGGCAGCAGGCTAGAGATAGAATATTTTTATTTAAAAAGTATAGAGTCAATTTCTTTAAAAGACACAGGTCTATCAGATATTCTGTATTTTATTTTTGTCAGCTCCTTAAGTTGGTTTTATAAGAAATTTGTTCAATTCATCTACATTGTCAATTTTATTAGCATAAAGTTGTTCCTATCATTTTATGATGTATCTATATCACTACACATTTACTGCATTCTTTTTTTTAAATTGAAGAATAGTTGATATACTATTACATTTTTAATGCACAGGATCTATAGATAAAGTCCTGCTGATATTGGTAATTTGTGTCTTTTTTTTGCTTTTTGCTCAGTCTTGCTAGTATAGAATTCTATTACACATTTGCTTTCTATTTCATTGATTTCTGCTCTATAATTTTCCTCCCTCTCTTTCCTTTTGTTTAATTCATTGTCATTTTTGTAACTTCTTGAAATGGAAAGTTAAGGCACTAATTTTCAAACTTTCTTCTTTTCCAAAAAGCGCACTTACAGCTAGAAATTTTCCCTTCTGCTATGAATCCCGTAACTTTGATGCCATGGTTTTATTATTACTGTTATTCATTTAAAAAGATTTTCTGACTCCTATATGTTTTCTTCTTTGATCACTGGAAATATGTTGCTTAATTTCCAAAAATGGGTGCATTTTCTTGTTATCTTTGTCATTTATTTCTAGTTTAATTCACTATGGTCAGAGAATGTAAGCTCTGTGATTTCAATCCTGCGACATTTTTAAAGAACTTGCCTTATGGCACAGTGGATGATCAATTTTGATAAACTCCTGTGTGCTCTTGAAAAAAATATGTACTCTGCAATTGTTCTGTCTCTCACACAGGCACAGACACACACACACATAAAAAAGAGGCAAATGTTATTAAATATGTTAGTCGAACACATATCCTTAGTGACTTTTTTCTGCTTCCATTATCAATCACTTAAAGTAGCACACAAAAAAATTCTAGGATTATAGAACTATCTATTTCTCCTTTTCGTCTAAATATTTTGCTTTATATGTCTTGGAGTTATGTCAGTATAGGCATACAAATTTAAGATTGTTTTATCTTCCTAATGAATACTCTCTTATCATTATGAGAGTATTCTCTTTATTTTTAGCAATACCTCTTGACTTAAGTACACTTTGTCTCTTAGGAATTTCTTTAATCTGACGTAGAGTATCCTAAAAGCCTACCACAAATATCATACCTACTGACAAAGCACTGCACAATAAAGACACCCCTTGTCACCACTTCTACTCAAAAGCGTACCAGAGGTCCTAACCAGTATAAAGATTAGAAATGAATACATAAAACCATCATTACTCACAAATGGCATAGCTGTATATGTAGAAAATTCAAAAGAATCTCCCAACTATTAGGTTTAATAAAATGCTTTAACCACCAGATCACAGGAATTTCAGGTTAATATCCTAAATCAGCTTAAATATGCATATATGTGTATGTGTATACACGTGTGAGTATGTGCAAGAAACAACTGGAAACTTTAAATAAAAAGCAAAACAAACAAAAAAAAGCAAAACAATTCAGAAAGGCATAAAAAATATTTATGCACTACTAAAAACAGGCAAGACTAATCAATAGTGATAGAAGCCAAAATTGCAGTTATCTCTAAGGATAGTTTTGAATGAGAAAGGACAAAGAGATCCTTCCAGGGCAGTGGAAAAATTCTGTATCTTAACCTGGGTGGTTCATGTAGTATACATATATGTAAAAATTTACGGAGTTGTACATTAAGATGTGTATATTTTATATTACACTGTAATAAATTTTTTTCAAAAGAAAAACATCTTAATAATCCTCATTCCCCTAACTAAACTGTCTGCAATAAATGCAGGCTTGTTTTAAAAGTATGGCCACAGAAGGCCTTAGGCAACATCAATCCATTTGTGAAGGGTCACAAGGTCACAATTAGTAGACAGCAGAGGGACCCTAATTTCCAAATCTTGTTCTTTTCATTGCACCACTGTTGAAAAAACATAGTCAAAGGCAAAAATTACTTATTTTGTGATTGTGAATGATAAATCCATTAATATTATCCAAATTGATTCATTAAAGCTATGAAAAACTTCCTTTACATCTCTTTGCCCAAGAACGTTTTTACACAAATTGGAAGATCTGCATTTTGTTTTTTTCTTCTATTTGACTCTACTAATACACATAAAGAATAACAGTTATGAGGAAAAAGCAGTGAGTACATAAACTACAAACTGCAATCAAATGCTGAATAACAGAAATGAATGCTGACGTATTATGTGAAAAGCAAACCTAATTATTACCATTTAAGCAGTTCAGGTGTCCCCTATGTCTTTAAGAAACAAGATACAAATAGGATACAAAGAAGCTCCACGGTGTACAAAAGAACAGGTACAATTCAAATAAAATTTAGAAGATTTTAAAGGGTAAATATTGTAAAGAAGACAATGACCAATCTAAGAAGCAGCTCAAATATGCTGAGCTACTAATTAAAGGGGAAAAAATCCATGAATTGGAACTGTGTGAAATCCAGATCTTTTAATTAACCTGATAAAAGACTTGATGCGGTAAAAGGCAGGTTCCAAAAACAAATGATAAAATCAAACACTTCAAGGAAGGTAAAGATTCTGCTATAAGCCTGCCACATTTAAAGAGAAGGAACTTGATGCTCAGAGAAATAAGAAAACCAAATTACAGAGGTGGTAAAGCTAGTTAGTACAGAGGTAGGAACCCAAGGCCACTGATAATACCACACTGCCCCAAACACTTTATCAGCAGGAAGAAAACTGGAAATCAATAACAACAGTATAAACTAAGAGGAGTTTAAGAATGGTCTACCACTATTATTATATACTACGGCAGAGGGAGTTAGTCTAACATCAGGTAGATACCATGAAGACTTTGTTCTCATTTTAACTCTAAAATTTAAGCCCTATTGTATAGTTTAGAAACATATATGTTTTTACTTTTAAATAATCTAATTTATAGTATTTTAAATATTAAAGATAATTTATTGGTACCATTACCAAGTCCAAGAACATTTGCTTTCTAAAAATATTGCCCCTATTTTCCTAAGGAACATAGCAAAGAAAGTTGCAATAATTACCTCATATCCCACACACATTCTTTCATACAACATGACCTTACCACTTCCCCAACAAATTTCCCTCCTCTGGAATCTGGGTAGTCTCATGACATGCTTGTATTCAGTGGAAGATGATAGAAGGACTGCATGACTTCTAAGCCTACATCAGAAAAGGCCATGAAGGTTCAACCTGGGGCTTTTGGAAAACTAGCACTGTGGGAAGCCAGGTGCCATATAAGTGAAGTCCAACCACTCCTAGATCATCATACTGGAAAGACCACATGCAGGCACTCTGGCTAACAAACTCAACTGTGTACATCCTTCCAGCCATCTCCAACAAGGTACAAGCAAAGCCGTCCTGGATTCTCTAGACAAACCCTACCATCAGCTGAGTACTACTCAGTCACCGCAGCCAATCCTCTAAGGAGCAGAAGATTCATTCAGTTCATCTCTTCCTAAATTTCTAACTCACAGATTACATGAAATAATAATAAAATGATGGGGGTTTTAAACCCTTAAGTTTCAGGATAGTTTGTTACACAACAATAGTAGTTAAAATAGGTTGGGCACTTATAAATTTAAACCTTTACATTTGTTAGACTGTTTCCTTAAAAAAAAAAAAAATCTCGAGCTCTATCATAAAAAATCTAAAACTACTGATCACTCCGCCCTCTCTGAAACCTTATCCAGAAATGCTTATTAGGCAGAGAATATATGGCGAGGAGAAAAAGTAAGTGAGTTCTAGAAGATATATGGCCCTGTACTCGAAAAAACAAAAAAGATTAAATCACTTAGGCTGCCTTCCGTTCAGGTCTTGATCCCAGAGTCCTGGGATCAAGCTCCGCCTCAGGCTCCCTGCTCAGTGGGGGGCCTGCTTCTCCCTCTCCCACTCCCCTTACTTGTGTTCCCTTTCTTGCTGTGTCTCTCTCTGTCAAATAAATAAATAAAATCTTTAGGAAAAAAAAAAAGATTAAAGCACTTGGTCCAGGCAGAAAACAAAGAGAATTATATGGATGATACTTTCGATACTTTCTATACTATAAAAATAAACCCTCAGGCAATGGGAAAATTTTTCCTCCCTAAAAGGATAGGTGACCTCTCTCCTCTTTTAACACCAGTTGCTGGACCTGTAGAACCCTGAAAATATTTTATAAGATTTGATCATTAAAGTAATTACAAATTAATGTGCACTTGTTAAATAGAATGTTCTGGCAATTAAACTACATAATTTCTATGACATTACTGTTTAAATCAGACAATTTGTGCTTTTGGGACTTCTACAACATCTGGCAGTAGAATGATAGTGTTGGATGTATACAAACTTAGCACTGAACATTAAGGAATTTGGGGGAATAAAACTATATTTTTGTAGAAGAATTCACATGGATAGAGACTGTGTTCCCTCACAGTCTCATGTAATTTTGCCCTAGAAAAAGATAATGGCATACAGACTTTTACACGACTATCACAAGCAACTGAGTACACTTTATATAAATAGATGTTCCACCCACAGAGTAAAATGCTTCTATTTTCACTTTTTTATTATGCCATCATCTTATACTAATAGCCTAAGTGGACTCTAAGTCAGAATAATTTGGTCTAAGAATGTCTTGATTCTCAGGAGCTCTATTTGGCAGTAGAAGACCATGAAACAAATTGTAAGGATGTTTTAACACTTTTATTAACAAAATTAAAACCCACCTGATCTATATTTCACCATGTTTCATACTGCTTTTAAATATTTATGTAGTATGATTTGGTGAAGAAGATATTAAATTGGAATTTAATAGATTCATCACTAGCTAACGTAATGACTTTCATCAACTCAGTATTATGTACATTGGCATCATTTCTAAACCAATTGTTAAGTTTATCTTGCTTTCTAAAGAAAAAGATTTATTTCAGAACACATTAACGGTTGGCGCTAACTTTACCAAATGATTTTTATTATAATTTTCCAAATGGCAGCTGTTGGGAGAGACAATGACCATAACCAGTATATTAACTAGACTCGTTTTGATACTGGGGATAGAAAAGAATACTTTTAGAAAAGTTAAATTTTTACTTTTTAACCTATTCCAGTATTCCAATATACAGCACAGAAAGAAAAAAGGGCAAGATCTACAGGCAACATTTATGGAGACCTTTTCATTTAGCCACCTCTTTTTGCAGTTTGACAGAACCATCAGCCAGAGAGTTAAATGATTTGCCCAGTGTCAGGGAGCTGGCAAGCACTGAAAGTGGAGTAAGAACCCAAGACTACTATCTCCCAGTCCAGCTCTCCTTCTAAAAGTACTGTACAGTCTCTTCAACAGGAAAGAAATTTCACACATATTTCTAAGGGAAGTCCATTAAAATGTTGAGCGTTTTGGAAACATCCAATAATTCATTTCTATAGTCTCTAATTTCATCAAGGTAAACTTTGGAAAGGAATCTCCATCATAGTCATAGTCCAGAAATGCCCAGACCTCGCTGCCCCAGATGACGGACACTTTTGGACAATAAGTAAAGTAGAAAGCAGAAAGGAGACCCATTAAATCAATCAGAGTTGGTTTTTCTTCAATGCACATGTAGTACAGTCACTACGAACATCAAAAGGTCTCCCAGTTGTCTTACTGACTACAAGTAATCTTTGGGAAATGGACACCTGACATGCTTTCATTGTGACAGGTAAGTGAGCATTCTGGCTCCTTCATAGTTCCTTATCCTTTCCCATTTATGATTTAAAAACTCTTCCTCTTGTATAGCAATGTATACAAGCCAGGCCATCTGTTTCAGGAGGGCTTAAGTTTTAACGGGGAAAAATACATATATATAAATAAAGGCAGCATTAAGGTTTCTTGTTGTCCCCTTACCACTCTTCTCCTGAGGTTTAGTCAATTAAAAAAATTTTTTTTAAATCTTCTAAACATTTTTTTAAAAACGCTATTTATTTATTTGACAGAGAAAGAGAGATCACAAGTAGACAGAGAGGCAGCAGAGAGAGAGGAGGAAGCAGGCTCCCTGCAGAGCAGAGAGCCTGATGCGGGGCTCTATCCCAGGACCCTGGGATTATGACCTGAGCTGAAGGCAGAGGCTTTAACCCACTGAGCCGCCCAGACGCCCCTAAACAATCTTTCAATTCAACTATGAAACTCAAATTCTCTGCTTCGGTACAGGATCAATTTAAATCTTTTTCAAAGCATATTTAATAGTTCACAATAATCAAGAACACTTATACTTAAATATATTTAATGCTTAATCATTGGTTTGATGTCCAATAATTTCTCTTCTGACATGGCACCTATGACTGTGACCAGGTATTGACTATGACCAAGAAGAAAAAGCAGAATTGAACATAATTAAATATGCATATATTTAATTATATATATATTATTATATTATATAATAATGTGTATATTAATTATATATATAAATCACTGAGACAGCAAAAAACAGTAAAATATCATAAAAACTTATAATAATACAAATAAATAAATAAATTAAATTAAATCCTTACTTTCCCTGGCACCAAAGAACAACAAAATCAAAACTTAATTTCAAAAAATAGAAATGTGGGGGTGCCTGGGTGGCTCACTTGTGATCTCTGTCAAATAAATAAATAAAATCTTTAAAAAAAATAAAAATAAAAATAAAAATAAATAAATAAATAAAAATGTGGAATACAGTAAGACCTAACAATTCAAATGATAAACTATATATAAGGGATATAGTATCGTCTCCATCTTATATCAGGAAAGATCTAATAAATAGCTCTCTCAATTTAATGCTGTTTTAAGCATACAATCACACTGCTAATTAAACACTCTTTCCCACCTCCTACCATTCCCAAAACCATTCCTAATCACCCTTTCTAAGGTCAGTAGTTACTGTGTTGCAATGTAATACATAATTTTGACTTTATAGCTAGATTCTAAATATCATGCCTTCTTCAGAAGCCTTCTTACCTTAAAAGGCAGATGCTTTCAAGTACCCCTCACTGAGTGTTGCCTCCACTGATCTAATCCCTTACTAGCTCACGTATGCAGATATAGGATAGTGGTCAAATTCTTTTGGTGAACTCCAACATAATAATCATCTTTCACGCATAAAGAAATTGGTTCAATATTTAGTTCAACATTTTGAGGCTCTCAGGACAATCTATCGAAATTTACAATAAGTAAGAAATGAGAATATTTTATGGTATTTTTGGCAAAAAAAAAAAGTCCTTAACCATCACAAAAAGAGCTACAAAGGATGAATGCTTTCAAATTCAAAAGTAACTGTTTTAAACCAATTAATGCTATAAGGTTTAAGTATTAGACAATGTATTTTCATTAACTAAATAAGTCTATTCATGTTTTATTACAGTTCTTACCTATGGTAGTTCTTAAAATAATTGACACTCTGTTTTCTAATGGACTCTTGCAAAACTTCAGATTTGCTACCACAAAATTCTTCTCCAACCTGCATCAACCTAGTTGGATAAAAAGATTTACATAAATTTCAGCAACATCCTTATTACAGAACAAGAGTAGTCCAGGTTATCTTTCTTCAAAGGTAACACACCAGAAAAATGAAGTTTAAAGAAATTCTAACGTTCACAAATTCATTATGGTTTACAGACATCTGAAGGGCAGAAATATTTAAACACATTCACATACAGCCAGAAGAAATTAGATTATGAATGTTCAATTGTCTTCATTTCCATGAAAAAGTTATACATAACTCACTGATTCATGATTTCTTTGATTATCATAGTTGAATGACTCAAACTAAAGAATAAAACAAGATCTCACACAGTACCTGCTGATTATATCCAAAACAAAGATGAAATCATCATATTTAAATATAGACAAATCTGTTCCAAGCAAGTAGGTTTTTACTTTCAGCTGAACATCCTGAAAACAACAACAACAACAAAAAAATATTTCAAGTAAACCCAAATATAGAATGTAAGTTCCAAGAACCATTTATTCTATAGTAACACATTGAAATTAGACAGGAATACATTCTTAAGAATATATGTTTAGGCCAATAATCAATATTCATACAGTGGTATCACTGAGACAATTCCATAAACATCAGATATAAAAATAACAATGATGACCATCACTATTAATACATACATATATGAAGGATAAAAATTATGTCCTCATTTTGGACATGAAGATAAAAATCATCATCATTTATGAGTGGCTTGCTAGGCTAGAAACCTCAAAATAATCAATTCAAAAATAATCAAAATAATTCAAAAATAATTAGAATAACATAACTATGTGAAGTGATTATGTGCAATTCATAAAAATTAAGTTTTTGTGTATTTCTGTTACAGTATCTTAAAATGAGACTCCTTTTAAAATAAATACTAAAAATATAATATACTTAGGAATAATTTTAATAGGAAACATTAGATCTGTAAAGCTAAGAACCCTAACAGGACTCAAAAGAAATTTAAATAAAATGAGAGTCAAGGGATTGAATGAGTACAAAGATTTCAACTTTTCCAAATTAATGTAGGGGTTCAGTGAAATTCTAACCAAAATCACAAAAAACTTTTCCAATAAACAATCATTCTAAAATTCACCAGAAATAACAGGCAATAACTTCTTTTAAAACTATAAAGCTAGGGACACCTGGGTGGCTCAGTTGGTTGAGCAGTTGCCTTCGACTCAGGTCATGATCCCAGCGTCCTGGGATCGAGTCCCACATCGGGCTCCTTGCTCAGCAGGGAGCCTGCTTCTCCCTCTGCCTCTGCCTGCCACTCTGCCATCTGCCTGTGCTCGTTCGCTCTCTCTCCCTCTCTCTCTGACAAATAAATAAAATCTTTAAAAAAAAGAAAATATTAAAAATATAAAGCTGAAAAGATGGAATAAAAGTTGTTAAGTGATACTGAAGGACTTGTCCTACTTGTACTAAATATATTAAAAACTATTTTTAAAAGATTTTATTTATTTATTTGACAGACAGAGATCACAAGTAGAAAAACTATTTTTTAAAAAAGAATACTGCCAAAATCCAAAGAATAAACAAAACAGGACAAACAACTCAGAACTAGTGCTAATATATACACAAGACCTTAATGATCAACAGTAAAAACTACTGTTTGCTGATTGTTTATATTTTATCAGCATTATACTAAGAACTTTACATATTATCTTTAATTCTAAAACAGCTCTGTTGAGCACGCATCTATTATCCTCCAAAGAGAAGAAAAACTGAAAACAGGTCAAGTAATTGCCTAAGTTCACATGCCCCGTGAATAACAAGGCTAAGATTTGAATCCTGGTCTCTCTACCTTCAGAGTCTCCTCTTTCCACTAGACCTTGCTACGAGGAGGCATCACACATAAAAGAGACAAGAAAAAAGATTATTCAGAAGGTAGTAGAGGAAAAAAGAACTACATTTGGGGAGAGGGGAATTCCTCTCTCCTCTCTTTAGATCACATATCAAAAGACATACAAATGGATTACATAACTGTTTTTGTATGTTTGCAAAAAATTAAAAATCAATGCAATAAAGCAAATTAGCAAATTCTGAGTACTTACTAAGTATTCTAGGCAGTATTCTAGGTATTAGGGATATAGCAATTAATATAAAGTTTAGATAAATATCTATAATTACTAGATGAATGTTGACCTGAGCCTTACACAGAAAGAAGTATTTTAAGAATAAATGTAGCACAGATACTGAACTCAAGTAGGAAGAGGGGAATCTGGTCTCAAAACAGGTAAAACTGCTGCCCAGTCGCCCACCAGCCCAATCCACCCACACTGCCATTGCCAATGCCGCTGGGGAAGGAGGGCCAAGATCCAAAGAAACCAAAGCAGTTGAGAACACTGGTTTTTTTGTGATTTGAGCTTTGAAACTACAGATGACAGTTTAAAAGAACATTGTGAAAAATGGGGCACCCTTACAGATCATGTGGTAATGAGAGATTCTGGGGTTTTGGTTTTGTGACTTATACTTGTGTTGAAGAGGTGGATGCAGAACGTGTGTCTGACCACACAAGGTTGATGGGTCTGTACTGGAATCAAAGAGCTATTTCTAGACAGGATTCTGTAAAGCTTGGTGCCCAATTCACAGTGAAGAAAACTGTCGTTGGGAGTATTAAAGAAGATACAGAAGAACATAATTTGAGAAACAATTTTGAAATGTATGGCAAGATTGAAACCACAAAAATTATGGAAGACATGCAGAGGGGGGTTTGCTTTTGTAACTTTTGATGATCATGATAGAGTTGATAAAATTGTTCAGAAATACCACACTATTCATGGGCTTTACTGTGAAGTGAAAAAGGCCTTTTCTAAACAAGAAATGCCGCCTGCTGGATCACAAGACATCGTGGAAGTGGATCTGGCAACTTTTATGTATTGTGGTGGAAACTTTGGTGGAAAGGCAGGTTTGGTGGAAGAAGCCTGGGGAGTCTCTATGGTGATGGTTATGGATCTGGTGGTAAAAGTGGTGGATATGGAAGCAGAAGGTTCTAAAACAATTCAGAAGAAAAGGACTACAGACTGTAGTAGGAGAGAGAGCAAGGAGTTGTCAGGAAAGCTGCAGTTTACTTTGAAACAGTCATCCCAAACGCATTAGTGGAACTGTAAAAATCTGCCACAGAAGGAACGATGATCCATAGTCAGAAAAGTTTCTGCAGCTTAAACAGGAAAGCCTGCTTGTTCAGGACTGTCATAGCCACAGTTTACAACAAAGTGCAGCTATTGGTTAATGCAACGTAGTGTCAATTACATGTACATTCCTGAGTCTTTCATCTCATATAGCCTTTTCTTTTTCTTTTCATTACATCAGGTATATAGCCCTGTAAACAGTGGTAGTGGTACCAGGAATAAAAAATTTAGGAATTTTTAACTTAAAAAAAAAAGAAGAAATGTAGCCTAAGTCACAAAGGATAAAGGTCAATGATTTGACCTCATTAAAATGCTGATCATCTGCATATTGAATATAACTGAAAATAGACAAATGACATATAGGAGATTACTCATTATCACATAAATCATTTAGAACTTATAAGCAAAAAAATGAGCAAATAACTCACAAATCAATAATTAATTGATTTTTAAATGTTCAGCTTCTCTAATAATTAAAGAACTATGAATTAAACACCAATAAAAATATAAACACATTGAATTGCCCAATTAAAAGATAGTCTCTCTCTCAAAAAAACATTTATTTTACATTTATAGAAGATGCAATTAAAACATGATTAAAGGGCGCCTGGGTGGCTCAGTGGGTTAAAGTATCTGCCTTCGGCTCAGGTCATGATCCCAGGGTCCTGGGATCGAGTCCCACATCGGGCTCTCTGCTCAGCAGGGAGCCTGCTTCCTCCTCTCTCTGCCTCTGTCAAATAAATAAATAAAATCTTTAAAAAATAAAAAATAAAAAAAAACATGATCTAAAAGGCTTTAAAATAAAGGGAGAGTCAAAGGAAAATATGAACAAAATAAATATAGCAATGGTAATAATAAAGCAAACTAGAATTCACAGAAAAATGCCTCAGGACAAAAGAACTATATATATTTTTTTAAATTAATGAAGGGAACTACAAACAAAGAAAGTAGGTAAAGTGGTTATCAGCACTGCAGCATCAATCAACATAGCATCCAAGTATAAAAAGCATAAGCTAACATTAGAAATAAAATAAAAACCTGACAAAATTACAATCCTTCTGGAAGATTAAAACTCCTCTCTCAGAATTACACAGGCCAAGGAAACAAAGAAAAATAAAGATATACATTAGAATAATACAATTAATAATAAGCTTGCTTTAATATACACATAGAACTTAACTCCTAACACAAAGAAGAAATACATGGTTATTTTCCAAATGCTCAGGCAAAAATTTTTAAAGTGGGTGACATTCTAGGATGTAAAGAAAATCTCAAATTCACAAGAAGTAGAAATATTGCAATCCCAATGCTCTATAGTAAAAAGAAATAAGAAGCATAAGAATAGTATGAATAATTTCTTACGTATCAAATATTTAAAGATGAAAATAAAAATCTTGGAATATTGAGACTTTCATATAGTTTGATTTGTAAGCTCCAAAAGGTCAAGTACCATGGGTTCACCAACATGTTTTTAAATCCACAGTGTCTGCCAGATTGTACAACTGATACAACCATTTTACTTACAGATTTTCTTTTTGAGTCTAAATGCATGGAAAATATTCTAAAAATTTTCATATCAAAAATCAGTCTTTCTGATTTTGAGTTTAGTTTTTATGTTAAAAAAGTTAAATATCTTCTTATGCTTTTCACTGTTCATTATCTCTATAATAAATTTATAATAAATGTATACAAATTGTCACATGCTAATTTGTGGTTTGGAATTCAAGATTTCAGATGTTAGAAATTTATTATGGTTAGAAATGTATATAACATATACATTTAATACCCACAAGTGGGGTCTAAGGCAGTATCCCAAAATAAAATACATTAATATTCCTGCAACATATAAATGTTCACTTTAATGAGATAAATACTACAAAAAACTTAATGACAATACAGGTCTGGTTCTGCTACTAAATGAATTCAAATCAGGTCAGGTTTTGCCTGCTGAATGTGTTGTCAAAAAAACATTTGTTTTTCAATTGAACTGAGCCTTATAATTTCAATTAATACTCAATGAGTTCCTAAACTATGCAAAATACTATTTTAGAACTATTGAGAATTGGGGGTTGGGGGCCAAAGGAGACTTGGAGTGATGGAGATGAAGATATTTTAAAGCCTGAAACCTACAGCACAATAATCTATACTTAAAAGCATGATCACTTCCATTAACTGGCCAAATGCTTAAATGAGAATAGCTTTACTAAACCTCGTATTTAGGGACACCTGGGTGGCTCAGTTGATTAAGTGTCCACTCAGCTCAAGATCCCGGGGTCCTGGGATCGAGTTCCACATTGGGCTCTTTGCTCAGTGGACAGCCCGCTTCTCCCTCTGCCTGCCACTCCCCCTGCTTATGTTCGCTCACTCTCTCTCTCTCTCTCTGACAAATAAATAAATACAATCTTTAAAAAAAAAACAACAACAACCTCCTATTTAGCAGATTTTCCTATACCTGGAATGAAATCAAGTTGCCAGAATGAATGGAAACTGGCTATATAAAATGCCAGGCCAATATTTCAAAGCACACTGAGTTACCAGAAATTCTATCATGGATTCTACAATTTCAACTAAGTATGACTAGTGTCTATTAGTAGGAGACTAAATTAGGAAATTAAATCAGAAACAACTACTTAATGAGATTTCTCTTTCCAGTGTACATAATATTCAGAAAAAAAGTCAGCCCAAACCCATAATTAATGGTAAATTAAAAAGTAGTTTAATATATTATAAAGACCATACATAAAAACCCCACAGCTAACATACTCATTGTTGGAAAAAAAAACTGAGAGTGTTTTCTCTAAGTTCAGGGACAAGACAAAGAAGCTACTCTTGCTACTTAATTCAATGCAGTACTGGATGTCCTAGCCACACCAATAAGACAAGAAAAAGGAAGAAGAAGCACCCATATTTGTAAGGAAGAACTTAAATTGTCACTGGCAAATGACAGGATATTATATGTAGAAAACCTTAAAGACTTGACCAAAAAACTACTAGGAGTAGTAAGAGTTCAGTAAAGTTGCAAGACACAAAATTAATGCCTGGGTGGCTCAGTGGGTTAAGCCTCTGCCTTCAGCTCAGGTCATGATCTCAGGGTCCTGGGATCGAGCCCTACATCGGGCTCTCTGCTCAGTGGGGAGCCTGCTTCTCCCTCTCGCTCTGCCTGCCTCTGCCTACTTGTGATCTCTCTCTCTGTCAAATAAATAAATAAAATCTTAAAAAAAAAAGAATTCTACTTAACTATTATGCCAAAAAGAATAAAATACCTAGGAATAAACTTATCCAAAAAGGCATAAGACCTTTACTCTGAAAACTATGAAACAATGATAAAAGAAACTGCAGATAACACAAACAAATGGTAAGATATTCCATGTTCGTGGACTGGAAGAATTAATATTGTTAAAATGTCCATACTACCCAAAGCAACCTACAGATTTAATGCAATCCTTATCAAAATACCAATAGCATTTTTCACCGAAGTAGAAGAAATAATCCTAAAATTTGTATGGAGCCACAAAAAAGACCCCAAATAGCCAAAGCAATCTTGAGAAAAAACCAACAGAATTGGAGGTATCACAGTTCCAGATTTCAAGATACACTACAAAGCTGTACTAATCAAAACAGTATGGTACTGGTGCAAAAACAGGTATGTAGATCAATGGAATAAAATAAAGAGCCCAGAAATAAATCTACACTTGTATGGTATGATAAAGGAGGCAAGAGTATACAATGGGGAAAAGACAGTCTCTTCAATAAATGATGCTGGGAAAACTGGACAGCTACATGCAAAAGAATGAAACTGGACCACCTTCTTAAACCACACACAAAAACAAACTCAAAATAGTGAAGAATGGAGAGTGGAGAATGACCATGTACTGCATGGATCGTCCAGTCCTATGGATTCCCTCCCCTCCACGTCCTGTCAAGAGAGAGACAGCGAGAGAGGAAACACAAGCAGGGGAAGCAGGAGAGGGAAAAGCAGGCATCCCACTCAGCAGGAAGCCCTATGCAGCTTGATCCCGTCACGCCCGGATCATGACCTGAGCGGAAGGCTTAACGACTGAGCCACCCAGGGGCCCCAATATGTATTCTTTTTGATGTTACTTTAAATGGAATCATTTTTGTAATTTCTTTTACAGATTGTGCATTATGTATAGAAATACAACTGTATCCTGCTACTTTGCTGAATTCATTTTTAGTATTTCTAACCATTTGTGTTTGTGTGTGTATAATATTAAGGGTTTAAAATATTAAAAATCATATCAGCAAACATCATGTTACTTCTTCCTTTCCAATTTTGATGTTATTTATTTATTTATTTATTTATTTATTTATTTTACTAATTGCCCTGGTTAGAACTTCGAATACTTTGTTGAATAAAAATGGTGAAAACAAAAAAAAAAACACAAAAACTGACTGAGCTACTGGCTCAGTCAGTTAAGCAATCAACTCTTGATTTCAGCTTAGGACATGATCTCCAGGTCCTGAGATCAGGCCCGGCATTGGGCTCAGTGCTCAACACAGTCTGCTTGTCCCTCTCCCTCCATTCGCTTGCCCTCTCTCTCTCTCAAATAAATAACACCTTTAAAAAAAAAAAAAAAAAAGAAACCCTTAAAATGGATTAAAGACCTAACTATGAGACCTGAAACTATAAAATTCCTAAAAGAAAACAAAGGCAGTAATGTCTTGGACATGAGCCTTCTTAACATCTTTATAGATATGTCTCCTCAGGTAAGGGAAACAAAAGCAAAAATAAGGTATTGGGACTAGACCAAAATAAAAAACTTTACACGGTGAAAGAAACCATCAACAAAATGGAAAGGCAACCTAATGAATGGGAGAAGATATTTGCAAATACATGTTATTCTCTTCTGAAAATAAAAGAGGATACATTTTCACATTTGCTTCACAACTTTTTTGTTTTCAAAAAAAAATCATTAAAAAAAATCATTTTAATTCTCATATACTGTAAGCCTATGTAAAATTTTAAGGGATTAATACCCAAAATATATAAAGAAATTATACAATTCAACACTGAAAAATCCAATTAAAATGGGCAGAGGATCTGAGTAGACATTTTTCCAAAGAAGACAATAGTTGGCCAACAGACACATGAAAAGATGCTCAATGTCACTAATCATCAGGAAAATGCAAATCAAAACCATAATAAGGTATCCTCTTATAACTGTCAGAGTGGCTAAAATCAAAAAGACAAGAAATAACAAGTGTTGAGGGTGTGAAAAAAAGGAACTCTTGTGCACTGTTGGTGGAAATGTAAATCGGTGCAGCCACTGTGGAAAGCAGGATTGAGGTTCCTCAAAAAATTAAAAATAGTTATCATATGATCCAAAAGAGCAGTACATCAAGAACAAAAAAGAGTTATCTTCAAGGAAATTATACTTTTATCTACAAAATAATAAATTTTAACAAATTAACAAATTTATCTGATAACAACAACTATGCTACTAACCTGCAAAACAAAAGTTAAAGAAGGTTCATTCAGCCAAGAAACACATAAGATGCCCTCAAGGAACAAAAGTCATTGACTGAGAAAAATTTTTTTCATCCTATACTAGATTTCAGCTCAATTATGTTACCTATTTAGTTATCTTTTTCCTAAAATTAATAGAAAGGGAAAGAAAACACAAATGAATGAAATAAAAATAGAGTATCTCAATAAGAAAGCAATTTCTTTTTTTTTTTTTACTGTTTTTTTTTTTAATTTTATTTTATTTATTTGACAGAGAGAGATCACAAGTAGGCAGAAGATAGGCAGAGAGAGAGGGGGAAGCAGGCTCCCCACTGAGCAGAGAGCCTGAGGCGGGGCTCGATCCCAGGACCCTGAGATCATGACCTGAGCCGAAGGCAGAGGCTTTAACCCACTGAGCCACCCAGGCGCCCCAAGAAAGCAATTTCTTTAGGAAAGCATACATTTGCTAAGACACTAAAAGCAAAAATGTATTAAAGAAATATATGCATATTTCCAATGGTGATTTTCAAATTAAAAGATTTACAGTCAAATACAACTCTGAGCTAAATTAAAGAAATTAAAGGACAAATTTAGTCCGAAGAAAAACTAACACAGAATTAACTCTATAGGAATGCAAATAAGTACAAAAAATTCAAACACTGAATTTCTAAAACAGCTTAGACATGAAACTTTCTATTGCTTTTGTAAAAAAAATAATTAAAAAAACCCAAACCTGCCATATTCGTGTAAGTCCATGTTCTAATTTCTTTTTTATGTAGCCACGATCAAAATTAGTTTCTTCAGTACCCATATTACTCCCTTCTGAAAATAAAAGAGGATACACATTTCAGATTTGCTGCACAATATTGTTTTCCAAAAAAAAAAAGAAAGAATTTTAACTCTCATATATTGTAAGCCTATGTAAAATATAGAAAATATGTTCAATATTTATACGATCAAAACAATGTCAAAAATAGGTGTTAGGAAAAAAGCATTTGATAAGACATATGAACTTAGACCATGAAATATTAAGTATTTTACACCTAAGACCACTCAGTACATATGCAATTGGAGCTAGGATTCCAAGTTGGATAGTGTGATCCCAGAAACGGGGCTCTCAGTGACTTCTATACTGCCTGCTGGGGCATTACTGGACCCATTAACCTAACTATCAGTTAATGTGCATGTTAACAAGAGATCAGATTGCAGAACTGCTCATGCAGTAAAGTAATGATGCACATGCTTTATATTTTTCATGATCCAGAATAATCTTATCCATTCCAGACAAATAATCTAACAATGTCCAGTTCAACAGGTGAGAGCCATGATCTGCTTAAAAACAAATTTCTCCCTAAAAACAACTGAAAATACATGTATATATATTTATATTAAAAAGATTATATCTTTTTGTGAATAAACTGTGTAGAACAACTGAGGATATTATTTCATCTTAGGCTAGCAGGGTGAGTACTGGTAACCACCAAAAGGCCCTTACATAGGCCAGACCCCATATGCATGCCTAGTGTACCTCTGACCACTTCTACAGCTTAAGCCTTATTATCTGTATGGTCTGGCTATTAGGGACCCACCAGCTCAGGGCAGTGCATCTGGATGACAGCTTTAGAGTTTTCTTTTAGAATGGTAGAGTGTTAGGATACCAGTAGTATCACTTTTGAACTACAGCAGACAACGTCTTGAGACCCTATCACCTTCATGAAGTTGTGTGAAGAAAAAGGTTTAAATTACTGACTCCTACAACTGTATTCCTTAATGTGAATATGAAAGGAACAATTTCAGGTGAACAAATGATTTTTTTGAGTTCAATATATTGTCAGATGTTAAGCTAATCAGAGTCCTGAATATTCTTAAGATACCCAGAATCGGGTCAAAGAATTCTAGTGAAGAGCACTAAGTATATAGGGCTCAAACAGTATTTTAAGTTTGACTGTACACCCCAATGAAAAATACATACATATACAAAACAATTCCTGCAAACTATGAGCCTGCAGCAAAAAAGTAAACTTCATTATGATGAATACGTATCGCCCCCTAAACTCTTATATCTAAGGTGTACATTAATTTTGTTCCAAACTTTCTCTCAGGTTTCTCCTTAAGTAATGTACTAGAAAAGGGAAAAGAGGTGTTGCAATGTCTTAACAGTTTCCACACCTAGAAAAAAATAAAGGCTGCCAAAACAGGATAAACTTGTGAAGGTCTCGAGTCCCAGGAAGCCCAGCAATTCCCTAAGTAACCTGAGATTTAAAGGAAAAAAAAAAAGGCCTGTGGACATTTCATCATCATCATCGTTATTATCTCTTGACCCATTTCCTTTGGTATCAACAGCAACCAGTGTAAGCACTTTACATTACCCCTAAACTTGACAGCAAACTTAAAGGTAGATACATTCCACCACCCTATGGAACTGTTTGTTTGTTTTGATTTTTTGACGTCCCACTTTAAAAAGGAAGCTGAGGCCTGGAGAAGATAAACTTCTTCACATTCTCATCTTTGGAAAATGGGAGTCAAAATCTGAAGCCAGGTGTCTCTTGACTGCTCACAGAGGCGGTAGAGAGATGAGAGTACAGGAGTTGAGTAAAAACAGGCTGGCCTAGAAACCTGGCTCAGGACCCATCCTTTTCTCTGCTTTGTCCTCTTTCCCCTTCTTTACATTCCCCCAGCTATGTTTCTAAAAGGATGAATATCCTTCTACAGAATTTTCCTCTGGCTATTTCTTGCTATCTATATCTACTCTCAATATTTATAAGCTTCTTATGAGTCAAGACAAATATTAAACTTACGTCCTCTATATGACCAGAATCCTACAATACGAATTGTGTTCTTCTACCCACCCAAACACAGAAATCAAACACCTCAGAAATTACAATTACTAATTTGATTGACTAGCTACATTAAATTGCATGCAACACAAAAAACCTGTGCAGTGTAATTTATTTTTCCCATATTAAACAGAATGCTGATAAAAACATTTTTTCCTTTTTAAAATATTTTGAATACTTAATCTATTGTTCAAGAATAACCACTTAAGATATATAACTATACAAATGAAGTAATTTAAGTATGTCTAGTTAATATTATTGCTCAAAGATTTGTTCTTTATGTAGCTGATTATACCATAATCATTTAAAGTTGTGTTTTCCATTCTAAGATTACTATTTTAAATGTTGTTTTTATGAAATTTTAAGTCCTGCTGTGTTTTTATAGGAAGAAAAGTATATATTTTTTTAAAATTTTTAAAAAGATTTTATTTATTTATTTGAGAGAGAAAGAACATGAAGGGGAGGGAAGGGGCAGATGGAGAAGTAGGCTGCCTGCTGAGCTGGGAGTCCAACATGGGGCTCAATCCCAGGACCCTAGAATCAAGACCTGAGCCAAAGGCAGACACTTAACTGACTGAGCTACACAGGCCCCCCAGAAAAGTATAATTATTAATTCTTAGACTCTAGCTTTATGAGTACAACTTGAAAATTAGCAAATAGACTTTATATTAAACATTAGCATTAATTTTACAGTAAATTAGACAGACCAGTGTCTTACTTAGTTTGCAATTAATTTTCTTATAAGCCCTTTGTTAAGAATTTAGTCCTAAAGCCATCATCACATATTCATGAAAACTGGTAGTATCTATCACTTAAGAAGACCTTTGGGCCAGTTAATCCCCAAAGGTAATGGAGCTTTTATAGAAGCTGAATGACTTTCTTCAGTGAATATTTAACCTATGGGTACTAAAGTTCCTGAAATGGCTATCCCTTTTTTTTCCTCCTTATTCCAGAAATATGGCATATTTATAGTTGTTTTTAAAATAAAATAATTTCCTACCAGAAGCAGAAGTAGTATCCTCACTGTCATGCTTTTCATGCCATTCCATAGTCCTGTAATAGCTGAGCATAACTTCCCACAGTGCTTTGCACAGGTCAGCAAGGCATGGAATATAGCTGTCTGGTGTAACATGCTGAAGAAAAAGAGAAAAGTCACCTTTAAAAATGATCACAACTTGCAAAAAGGAAATCAATCCATTATGTCATTTATGTAAATTAAGTACCTTTGACAATCCCTAAATTCTAGAAATCACATGGATATTACAGATATTCCATATCTAATAACATTTAAAAATAATGTTTTACATAACATGGCTATGAAACAATATGTAGTCTCAAATCTCCCTAATGAAAATGAGTAGAATTTTTTACCCTCCATCCTTTGTATAAACTACCAGCTTGTTACTCTGCCCTTTTCTTCTGTAGGGAGAGTGATACCTCAATTCCATTTTGCTCTTTCTGTCATAATGGAGCATTTGGGGGGTGCTTGGGTGGCTCAGTTGGTTAAGTGGCTGCCTTCGGCTCAGGTCATGATCCTGGCGTCCTGGGATGGAGTCCCACATCGGGCTCCTTGCTCGGCAGGGAGCCTGCTTCTCCCTCTGCCTCTGCCTGTCACTCTGCCTGCCTGTGCTTGTTCGCTCGCTCGCTCTCTCTCTCTCTCTCTGACAAATTAATAAAATATTAAAAAAAAATAAATAATGGAGCATTTGGTTCATTATTTGAGATTTCATAGTATTTCTTCCTTTTGTAATCAAACTACCACAACCAATCATGCCGATAAAACACTGAAAGGCTAGTAAGACGGATATATATTAAGCCCTCCAAAGTAAACAGCTAGTAGAAATAAGCTACACAGCAAATGAGCACATGTTGTTAGTGGTCCTCTCTCTTTCAAAACATTTTTTCTCTCCATAATGACCTTGTCCTCCTCTAAGCTCCAAGCTTATTACAACATTCATCAAGCAATTAATAAGAACACGAACTTGTATGGCTCAGTTCACTTTTGTGCAAACATGTCAAATTTCTGAAACTCAACTAGCAAGTAGTAAAATAAAGTTGTTAGAGTTGTTAAGTTGTTAAATAGAGTTGTTAAGCTCTAGAGCCAGACTACCTGAGTGGGTTTATGCCAAGAAGGGCAGGATGGTTCAATCCAACAAATCTATTAATATAACTCACCATATTAACAGTCTAACAAGAAAAACCAAATGATTATCGTAATAGATACTGGAATAAACCTTTTGACAAAATTCAACAGCTGTTCTTCATAATAACTCATAAAAAAAACTAAAATGGGTGGATATTTCTTTAAGATAAGGAAACTACGGCATACCTACTATGGTCAGGAACAAGACAAGGATGCTCACTATCCCCACCACTATTTAACAATGTTCTGAAAGTACTAGGCAATGCAATTAGACTGAAGAAAAGTGTAATAAGATGGGCTTCACAGGGACTAACCCCCACTTCCTGTTTTCTGTAATTTTTCATTCCCTGACTCTGAGCACCACCTCATCCCTCTCCCTTTAAAACACCTGGTCACTTCTATACAAATGGAAGTTGAGCCTGGTTCATAGTGGACTCTTTGCCCTATTTCAACAGTATTTAGGGGTTAAAAATCTGTCCATAAAACTTTAATTTAGTATTTGGCCTTGTTTGTCTTTGACACTCTATATATTCTGTTGTCAAAGCTGTGAAAAAGTACCCACTGTCATACATTGCTGGTGGGAATGAAAAATGATATAATCCTATGGAAGGGAATTTGGCATTGTTTCACAAAACTACATCTCTATGTTTCCTTTGACCTAGCAATCTTACTTCTAAGAATTTACCCTGAAGATACATCTCAAACAAAGTAAAAATATATATGCACAAGGTTATTCATTGTGAAGGATTATTTGTAACCACAAAATACTGAAATCTATCAAAATGTCCAACCAGGAGATTGGCTGAATAAACTACGGTTCATACACCAAAAAAGTACTACACAACTATGAAAAATAGTAAGCTGATACATGCATATTTAAATTTTTTCAACTAAAAAAAATTTCTCCTAGTAACTATCTTTTTGTTCTCTATAGTTAAGGTTCTGTTTTTGTGTTTTGGGGTTTGTCTCTTTTTTTTCCCTTTGTTCATCCATTCTTTTCTAGAAGTCCACATAAATTTTTTTCTCTGACAGACATATTTCACTTAGCATTATATTCTCTATCTCTATCCAAGAGAGGAGGTGGATGAGCAGATGAGTGAAATAGGTGAAGGAGATTAAGAGTACATTTATCGGGACGCCTGGGTGGCTCAGTTGGTTAAGCAGCTGCCTTTGGCTCAGGTCATGATCCCAGCGTCCTGGGATGGAGTCCCACATCAGGCTCCTTGCTCAGCAGGGAGCCTGCTCCTCCCTCTGCCTCTGCCTGCTTCTCTGTCTGCCTGTGCTCTCTCTCTCTCTCACTAATAAATAAATAAAAATCTTAAAAAAAAAATCTTTAAAAAAAAAAAGAGTACATTTATCTTGGGGGTGCCTGGGTGGCTCAATCAGTTAAGCATCTGACTCTTGGTTTTGGTTCAGGTCATGAGATCGAGCCTGCTTAAGATTCTCTCTCCCTCTCCCCCTCCCTCCTCCTGCTCTCAATAAATAAATAAATAAATAAATAAATAAGAGTACACTTATCTTAATGAGCACTAAGTATTGAATTGCTGAATCACTATATTGTACACCTGAAATTAATACCACCTTGTATGTTAATGATAATGGAATTAAAATTTTTTTTAAATTACCTTCATGGCATATATATATGAGAAAGGGAAAAATTTTTAATTATATGTATAACATGTAAGTTATATATACAATATATGACATATGTATTTAAAATTATATATATATGAAATAGAAAAAATTTAATGCATATATCTGATATCATGACAAAAATAAACAGAGAATAAATAAACAAGAAAACACTGAAGTTAGTTACCTTTACCAGGTGGGGTTGGGGATGAAATGGAAGAAACATTAAGGAGAAGTGAGACTTCTCTAAACATACCACATTGGCTATAGGTACATATCCACAGAAGAATTAGAATGACCATCCAGATGTACACATGGCTTGCAGAGATTAATATAAAATGTTTTCCCATACTTATGTCATAATTTTGGAGTAATTTTTTATGTTTACATTTCATGTTTATTTTTTTAATTACCACCTTTACAACAAACCAGTCTTGATTCCCCCCGGCCCTTGCCTTGGTTTATTTTTATCTCATCATTATGTATCTTTTATAGCACACACATGTAATAAAAACTTGATACTTTTAGGAAAAAGCTAAAAGCAGAGGGCAAAGAAAAAAAAAATCACAAAAAAGTTCTGGGCTGCAACTCAGCAATCACTCACCTGAATAAAGGTATTCTTTTATAAGTCAATTTTTTTCACCTTCATAAAATCAACTTTACATAAATTTATATTTATATTATGCAAATAAATTTAATCTAATTACATCCCAACATTCTTTCGGGTAGATGAAAGGAAGACAGTGTTAATCTTATTTCTTCCCAAAGAAAAATTATGACTATACAAACAACTGTGTTATAGTTCACCAATTAATTTTTATTATACTTGTCACAGTTTAACAAACCAGAAAATTGAAACTTAGAACTACTACTACCTTCTACTTTCCACTCAGCCACTGTCTAGCTACATTATTTGCCTATTTATTCGAGGAAAGGAGATTCTTTCCTATGTTGCCTCTTGATGATTTGCTCAAATTTAATGGGTTTGGATGAGATACACAAAGATGTATATGTAAATTCTTTTCCAAAAAAAGTTGAAATTATTGAAATTATAACAAGCTTTTTCTCACCAAATGGATCCAAGTGTAAATTATTCACAAATCTAGCTACACCACTATACATGCCTAGAAGTCTTCCAAAAGAATACAAATTATATTATCTTCACAAATATGTTCTTGTCTACAAACATAAGACTATGATGTACTGAGCACCAGATAACAAGATGAGTCCTGCCTAAATTTATACTCTAAAATAGAAACAAATGTAGAAATTCATTGTACTAAATATATATACAGTAAATAGTTCGAGAAAAGGGGACAAGGTGGAATAGATTAAAAAAAAAAATACTGTTTTCAAAACATTTAAGCCCAGATATACTAATTTCTGCACGTGAAGAACATGCTGGCAATAAGTTAAAAGAGTCATTTCATTTTTTTAAATTTTTTTTAAGATTTTATTTTTATTTATTTGACAGAGATCACAAGTAGGCAGAGAGAGAGAGGGAAGCAGGCTCCCCGCCGAGCAGAGAGCCCGACTCGGGGCTCGATCCCAAAACCCCAGGATCATGATCTAAGCCGAAGGCAGATCCCACTGAGCCACCCAGGCACCTCATGAGTCATTTCATTTTAAAACTGGAATCCAAAAACCGCTTTCCTCTGTACCATGCAACCAACTGGTATCAACTCTCACAACAACAAATGCTTCTCATGCTTTTAACACCTTATTACTAAAATCATTCACAACTAGTGTTCTCTCATCGATTTATAAGTCACCTCTAAACTTCAAGTAGAGTCTTATCACATGGACATGGGTGAATCATAACCATAACAAAGGAAATTCAAAGAAACCGGCAAATAAGCCAATTATTGCATAAGTAATCAAAAAATAAAAGGACAAGCAGAGAAATTGAGTTTCTGAATTAACAGCCCATGAAACTTCTCCTCAGACATCTATCCTTCTTCACACCAGCAGGGCATAATAGAGAAAAGTCTAGAGAAAGAGTTGGAAGCCCTGGGTACAGCCAGCACTAGTTCTGCAACTTAGCGGTCACATGCTCTTACACAATAATCCACTGGGAACCAAAGTTTCACCTTTCATAAAACAGTGTTAGAGATTCCTGGATCTGCCTACCTCATCATTAGTTTAATCCACCCACCAACTACTAAATACCTAATACTTCATCTCAGTTCAAGTCCCCATTTAGGGATGATTCATTTAGGATAAGACCAGAAATACTAAGGCAGGGGAGTGCCATGCTGTAATTCCATGTTCGTGTCACCCATCAATAATAGCAATGAAAGTCTTGAATTGATCCATTTTGAAAATATTCACAGTGAGACACCCCCAAAGAACTAAAACAATGGTCTTTAAGTTCTGTTTTAAAAACTAAGAATATATGGAAAATAGAAATGTAATGATCAAATATTATTCTGTGTTCTAGAGCTATCCTCCACTGCCATTCTTTAGCTAAAAGCTAGTGGTGTCCATTTATTTGGCAAAAGTTGTGAGGTGAGTGGGAAAGGAAAAAAAAAGTATAGTATTTTAGAAATATCTCAAAAAACATGCAGAAAAGAATAGTTTAAGTAATATAATTTTTTTAATCTATAACCTCTATACAGATAACATCCATGTCTAGTAACTCTGAGGATTGTAAAAGGTAACAAATATCGTAGGGGGCAGGATTTGGAGAAATTCACAATTAGGGATGTTATAATGTAAAAAGTCCAACACAAGATTTCCACTATGTAAAAAGTCCAACACAAGATTTCCACTATGCTTCACTATTCAAACATCAAAATAGGCTTTTTTTTTTTTTTAAGATTTTATTTATTTGAGGGAGAGACAGAGTGAGAGAGGGAACACAGGCAGGAGGAGTGGGAAAGTCAGAAGCAGGCTTCCTGCCAGGCAGGGAGCCCGATGCAGGGCTCGATCCCAGGATCCTGGGATTATGACCCCAGCCGAAGGCAAACGCTTAACAACAGCCACCCAGGGGCCCCTCAAAATAGGCTTTAATCAAATCTTAACACTTTCAAAAAACCCACAGATAGGATATCCTATTTCATCACTGTTGGCTAAGAATAACACTTTGAACCTTCCACTTCTGCTGTTTAACCACCTCAACCAACCTACCTGGTCAAAATAAAAAGGATGAAATCAGCTTAAGTAAAACCAGCAACATCTCAGCCTTAATTATAAACAATAAGTAAGAATCTAGAGGCCATTTTCAAAGAAATGAAACGTGAAACAAATATGAGCAGCCTTTTCTAATCTGAAGCACACAACGAAAAAAAATGTCATCTTTTAAAAGTTGCTTAAGTGCAGAGATAAGTGGTACATATGAAAAAAAGGAGGACGCCAGATTTAGGTGTTTTTTTTTTTAAAGAGTTTGTTTGTTTATTTATTTATTTATTTATTTATTTATTTGACAGACAGAGATCACAAGTAGGCAGAGAGACAGGCAGAGAGAGAGGAGGAAGCAAGCTCCCTGCCGAGAAGAGAGCCCGATGTGGGGCTCAATCCCAGGACCCTGGGACCATGACTTGAGCCGAAAGCAGAGGCTTTAACCCACTGAGCCACGCCGGTGTCCCAGATTTAGCTTTTTAATACTTATTAATTTGCTTATACACTGATCAGAAACCTCTATTACCAAATACCTACAAAAATTTCAGTTAGATGATTTTTAAAATAGAATGTCAAAATAAAAATTCTTAAGGAGGATCCTTAAGGTATTTTTTGTTCTTGTTTCACTTTGATTTAGCACTCTAATCGCATCCTGACAAACATAAAGGGAACAGATGTCTTGACATCCTCACAGGGATCCAAAACTCCCAGCGCTGCCACCCCCCATCCCCAACTTCATACACACACTGATAGATGGATTTCAAAAAACAACAAAGAGTTAGCACTATTTTCAGACGAATGCTGTTAGCTTTGTGCGCTCTAGCACCAGAGGCTGGTGGGAAGCCTCTGCTTGTCTCGGAGAGGCTTCAGAAAATATGCTGCAGATCCAAACGGCACTAGGCCCAGGAGCTAAAAAACATCTCTAGGGAGGCTGCACTCTGGACCTAAATAAGTGTCTGGGCCAAGCAACTACAAGATCTTTCCAACCTCTAATTACTGCAATAAGGGCCAAGCTGTACAAAATATGAACAGCTTCAGTACTTTATAGCCACTGGAAGCCAGAGATGTGCACAGTATAGTGAAGTGGATAGCACACGTTTGGGCTTGGGACCCAACTTTGGACTTACTTGGTTATGATGCTATAATATGGTTTCATTTATCTAAACACCCCTAAGGATAAAGCACATAACCTACATTCTCTCTGAAGCTTTAAACACTAGGACTCAAAGGCAGCTTGGTGGCCTAGCTGATTAGCATCTGCCTTCGGCTCAGGTCATGTTCCCAGGGTCCTGGGATCGAGCCCCACATCGGGCTCCCTGCGCAGAAGGAAGCCCGCTTCTCCCTCTCCTCCCCACTCTTGCTCTCTATCACTATTTCTGTCTCTCTCTCAAATAAGTGAATAAAATCTTTTAAAATAAATAAAATTTAAAAAAAACTATGATTCTCCAAACACAATAATATACATAAGCTATAGCAAAACTTTCCTTGTACCAAACTAGATTCATTCATGATTTAAAAACACAAACATTTCGTGGTAAAAAAAAAAATGGTCACTCTCATTTCCCAGGCATTTTATCATTAATACTAAAATTACATATACCCAGGAAATCATATTTATCTGTAATGAGATAAATGATGCTAACTTGGAACTAAATGTCTAGCACTTTGTAAAACTGCTTGTGAAGTGCTAAACTGTGAAACAGAAGGGTCTCCTTTAAACCACCCGAACTACGTAAGTAACTAAGTAACTATCACCTTGGAACAAATTGGGAAATTCCTTGGGAAGTGCTAAACTGTGAAACAGAGGGGTCTCCTTTAAACCATTCTTAGGTTTTGCGAATTGCTGTTAAGTGGCCTGAGTCAAAGAGGCAGCTTAATACTATAAAACAAGCAAAGCAGGTATAATAAGAACACATCATTTACCTTTCCAAATTACAACTGATAAAATGCTTTGAATCCCTAAACTGAGATTATCACCAAAAAGGGGGCAGTACTCAAGTGTAAAAAACCATCAAATTAAAAATAGGTTTCTTGGGGTGCCTGGGTGAATCAGTCAGTTAAGCACCTGCCTTTGGCTCAGGTCATGATCAGAGGGTCCTGGGATCAAGCCTCAGGTCGGGCCTTAGGCCCGCTCTCTGCTCAGTGGGGAGCCTGCTTCTCCCTCTCCCTCTGCCCCTGCTCATTCTCTCTCTCTCTCCCCCTCTCCAATACACACACACACACACACACACACACACACACACACATATATACATATATAAATACATATGAAGTAGGGTTTCTTGACAGATCTCAAGAATGGCTTTTTACCAGTAAGTTCTTTTTTGTTTCTGCTGGCAGTGCATGCCATGCTCTAAAAAAAGGTTGGTTCTTTAACATTTACTCCCAACCCTCCCCTAACACACACACACACACACACACACACACACACACACACACACCACCCAGCAATCTACATTACACTGACAGGTTCTTAGACATGGGCAGCCCAGGCACCTTGCCACACCTGAGCCACTTTCAAGTGACCAGGAAACCCTTCCATTTCCACCCAAAGAGGGAATACTGGCTACCCAGATAACCACAGCCCAAAGCATGCACTCCAGAAGCACTGAGTCCCAGAGAACACTGAAAACAACCAAATCTGCACACTGAAAATCCAGTTAAACCAAGCCAGATAACCTATAGTTCCTTTCACCTGCCCCATGCTCTCTTCCTCTTATGTCATTGCTCAGGTTATTTCCTAACAACCCCCGGACCCAGCCACACACACACACTGCACCTATTGAAATCCAAGACCTTCAGAACTTGCAGGCTCCTCTTAACAATAAGATACAATTTTGCCTTCCTTAGATTCCTTAAAGAACTGTGTTGACCCCAATAACACTTTATGTTGTTTGAACTTTTCTTATCCTACCTCCAATCATAATTAATGTGACACCTTACTGGGTTGTAAATTCTGTAAACCTTATCTATCCTTGTTGAGCTGAACCGATTACTTGATTAACAAATGCTGAGTGATGATAAGGGAACTGGTTTATGCTTAGCAAGTCAGAGTATTAAGAAAATAGAGTCTTGTGTCCTATGCCAGCATCCATGAAAGGGTAAGGAGCGAGCTTGTCAGTTGGTAAGTAGGTTAAATTTCAGACCCTTCACGGCTCTTGACAATCCAAAGAGTAAGTAACAGGGAAAACTGTTCCCTACCTATCTTTCGATCATTAAGTTTTGAATTTTAAAATATTACCAAAACCTAGTTTTTTAAAATCTTAAATATACAGAAATCAATATATATTCAAATATATGAAAATACATGAGTGGTGATGGTACAAATATGTGATAATAAATCTGACAGCTTTATTCTTTGGAGTATTCTAAAACTGACCTGAGGAAGCAACTCAAGAAAATGTATAGTATCACTTTTTTTTTTTCTTTTAAAGATTTTATTTATTTGTCAGAGAGAGTGAGCACAGGCAGACAGAGTCAGGCAGAGGCAGAGGGAGAAGCAGGCTCCCTGCTGAGCAAGGAGCCCGATGCAGGACTCCATCCCAGGACGCTGGGATCATGACCTGAGCCGAAGGCGCTGCTTAACCAACTGAGCCACCCAGGCGTCCCTAGTATCACTCTTCTGACTGTAAAGACTTCTCTCATTGAACAAATGTTCAAATTTGTAACTTCCAACAAAAGAAAAGGTCTACTCACCTATCCAACAAATCAACCAAATTAACCCAACAATCAAATAAATGTCCCAAATTAATTTCCTTCACATCCTAAATATGCCTGAGAAACAATATAAATTATTCTTGATATGCTACCTTCTGGTATCTGACAATTAAGCTAATAAATACAAAATAATCAGTATTCATGTGTACAGGGAAAGGGATAAAAGCAGACATCACTGATGAGGAGTATAAATTAAAACACACTTTCTAGAGGGCAATTTTGGAAAAATGAGCCAAAAGCCCTATAAATGCAAAGTGTTTGACAATGCAATTTTATTTCTCATCACTTATCCTAAATAAAGATGTGTGTGAAGACTTAGCTTTTTTTTTTTAAAGATTTTATTTATTTATTTATTTGACAGAGAGAGACACAGAGAGAGGAGAGGGAACACAAAGCAGGAGTAGTCGGAGAGGGAGAAGCAGACTTCCCGCTGAGCAGGGAGCCTGATATGGGGCTCGATCCCAGGACCCTGGAATCATGACCTGAGCCGGAGGCAGACGCTTAACGACTGAGCCACCCAAGCACCCCGTGAAGACTTAGCTTTAAGAATATTTACTACAGTATTGTTCATAATGACAAAAGCTAGAAAATAAGTATCTAAGAATAGGAAACTGGTTAACTAATCCACAGGATCTTATACTGAAATATTATAAAACTATTAAATATTATGTGGGTAGCATATTTACTGAAAAATTATTTATAACACAGAAAG
Organism: Taxidea taxus jeffersonii; assembly: GCA_003697995.1. Classification (NCBI taxonomy): domain Eukaryota; kingdom Metazoa; phylum Chordata; class Mammalia; order Carnivora; family Mustelidae; genus Taxidea; species Taxidea taxus. The sequence goes on from RCUC01154249.1 coordinate 34,362, forward strand.
TGGGAAAAAATGTTATAAAACTGTGTGGACAGCATAATCCTACTTTTAAAAGCTATTTGCTTACATACACATTAAAAGAACCAGCTCTGCATGCATAAATACTAATTTTTATTTTCTTTTTGCTTATGTATATTTTTCTATAATTAGTGTTTTACTTGTATGATTTCAAATATGTGTATTTTAAGAGTAAACATGTTAATTAATGACTGCTTAATTTGTGCAACTACTTATATAATCCACATTCTAACTCTATAAAGACTCTAAATAATACAAGAACATACAAATACCAGACTAGTTTAAGTCAGAAAACAGTCAGCAAAGGGATAAAGAGGCAGTCAATTCTATAGAGAAGCAAAAATACGATTGTTTGATGAGAGACAGTATATTCTTCATAACAGAAAAAGCTCTGAGAATTTAGGAATAGAAACATGCTTTTGACCAAAAAGAGGAATTTGTCTTTAGGTTTCTATATGAACATCAAAATAAACTATATCTTTAACAGAGATCTTAAGATATTTACTAACCCTCAAAAAAACTGACATTGAATTCAGCATCAAGAGATATTACTTATAAGAAAATTTTAAAGCTTAGAAGAATGGAATGTTAGTCCAGGAGTCAGTGTGTCTTTCTATGATGTATGCACATAAAGCATCTGGTAAAAAAGTACATGGCATAGGGGCGCCTGGGTGGCTCAGTCAGTTGAGTGTCCAACTCTTTATTTTGGCTCAAGGTATGATTTCAGGGTTGTGAGATCGAGCCCCAGGTCAGGCTCCATGCTCCGCACAGAGTCTGCTTGAGATTCTCTCCCTCTGCCTTTCCATTCCACAGCCTCCCTACTGGCCCCCTGCCCCGCTCTGCTTGTGCTCTCTCTTAAATAAAATCTTCTCAAAAAGAAGCACATGGCACATAAAAAGGGTACAATGTTGGTTTTCTTTCCCTCATACTTAAATTTTTTTTTAAGATTTTATTTATTTATTTATTTGACAGAGATCACAAGTAGGCAGAGAGGCAGGCGAGGGGGGGGGAGCAAACTCCCTGCTGAGCAGAGAGCCCGATGCGGGGCTCGATCCCAGGACCATGAGATCATGACCTGAGCCGAAGGCAGAGGCTTATTAACCCACTGAGCCACCCAGGCGCCCCCTCATACTTAAATTTAAACTGTGTCAACACTCCACCAATTAGAGACAAAAAGGGCAATCCAATTTACACAAGAAACATTTACTAAACACTTCCCATGGGCCAGACTCTGAGAAAACACATACTGAAATGATATCAAGAAGTTTTTTCAGGGCACCTGGGTGGCTTAGTCAGTTAAGCGGCTGTCTTCTGCTCAGGTCATGATCCCAGGTGGAATCTAGCCCGCATCCGGCTCCCTGTTCAGTGGGAGGCCTGCTCCTCCCTCTCCCACTCCCCCTGCTAGTGTTCCCTCTCTGTCTCTCTCTCCTTGTCAAATAAATAAATAAAATCTTTTTTTTTTTAGTTTTTTTCTAAAAAAACTCCACTTTTCACCAAAGTTACTACTACATTATCAAGTTCATTTCAAAAACAGAACTCAAAACTCATTAAGCTCATTTGGAAATGAAAAACTGAAAAATGGTTGGGAAAATTTCAGCCAGCTTTAACCAGCTCTATTATCATAAAATTAATCAATAACATTCTAATTAACATCTTAATATAAGCTTCCCTAGGAAATCCAACAGCCTGCCAAAGAAGATAGTAAAAAAAAAATTTTTTTTTAATTGATGCATACTTCATAAACTTTTAAATAACCTACAAAAAGTTCCTCTACAAGGTCACTAAATAAAGAGCATCCACTTGGTGTCTGTAAATCTCTCCATAGACTGATATCAATATGTAGGGAGGGGGACATCGACGTAAACTCAATCACGAACAAGGCTTAATTTTTTTAAGTAAATAAAATCACCACTAAGCCCTTTTACATTGGCCCTTTCCAGAAATGAATGAGTTTTAATTCTCATTTGAAAATTTTCCTAATTTTCATTTATTTGAGCTTCAAAATAATGTACACATTTTTTAAATTTTTTTTTTTTTTTTTAGATTTTATTTATTTATTTGACAGACAGAGATTACACAAGTAGGCAGAGAGTCAGGCAGAGAGGGGAGGGGAGAAGCAGGCTCCCTGCTAAGCAGAGAGCCCGACGCGGGACTCGATCCCAGGACCCTGGGATCATGACCTGAGCCGAAGGCAGCGGCTTAACCCACTGAGCCACCCAGGCGCCCTAATGTACACATTTTTAAAAGAGCTTAAATTACTGATCTAACAACTCTACACCAATACATTCAAGAAAAACAGGAAAACCAGACTGAAAGATAAACTATAAAAAGAAAAACTGTGCTTCTAATTAAATCATTCAGAAAACATTGTTTAGTAAAGAAAGAAAAGTGAGTACATTCAATTACAAGATAATTTCAAAAAGCTCAAAGCCAACTAAACTTTTAAACTCAGAGCAATGGCTGACAGGACACAAATGGCAGAAATCTCCTAATGGGATAGGATGCTGCTGGCCTTAAGAACTCTGAAGTTCTCGATTTACCAGAATAAACAGAACGCTAAGTTTGCCCCAGATTTCTCTGTAAAGGGAGTATCAAATATCAAAAAACTTTAGTTCAATTTCATTCTAGTCCATTTAGTAATAGATGGATATGAGTGGTTTAAAATAATACTATGAACAAGGGCAAGCAGATGATTAGATCGTTTCATTTCCAATTTCTTTCCATTTAAAGGAAACACAATTGTTCCCGTTTATAGGAACTCCATCCCTCTCTCAGCTCTGATGAGTATACTATTTCTTTTTTTAATGTTATATTTAAGCTCTACCTATGATTAAGGACTTCCTTCAAAATATTGCTATTATATAGAGAAAACCAACTGCCCAAATGCCTAAACTCTCTTCTCATTTCTAAAATCTACCAGTCAACACCTTATACACATCTCCTAAGGGCTCTTGCTTCTTTCTTATCTGACATTCCATTGCCACATGTACTCTCCCACTAACACATCCTCCATAAGTATTCTCAGTTACTTTTAACCAGGGCTGAGATGATTCCCAATTGTTACATACTGAAAAATCAAGAACTTTATATTCTAATACAAGGCTCCTTCACAACTCATCTCCCTCACCTGAGCTGTGCCATTCCAGATCCTTTATATGTGTTCTCACCAGGAAAACACATTTAATTTCCTTTCATCAGTTTATTTATTAAATTTCTAAGGGTTGCTTCCATTTGCCTCTCCTGAGCTAATCATCTTCATTTATAGAACGCAGCTACTGAAAGGTTACATCTTTTCAACAAACTAACTAATAAATAAACAAATCTGATGAGAAATAATTTCTTCCTAATCTTCCCTGGCTTAAACATCTCAAAGAGAATTCATTATTATAAAACAAATTAAAACTTAAGTTAGGTTTCAAAGAGATATCCACTTCCCTGTCTGCCTGTGGCAGCACTGACTTAAATACTTCTAAGAAGCCTGGGGTAATTTCTGAACTTCTTTCATTTTATTGAGAATTATGCCAAAGAAAACGGTCCACCTTAAAATGCATTATTCTTCACTTCATTATTCAGCTCCCCTAAGTCTGTTCTCTCAACATAAAGAGTCCACCATACCTAATTCTGTTAAATCTTTTCCTCAAAAGAAATTCCTCCACAAAGTCAACATTTGCTACTATTCTCACCACTTCAAAACTCCATCAACGACTGTTTTAGCACAGCTTGAATATAAACCAGACGTGTACAAGTGCATTCGATGAAAAATAACATATGTGCTGGCTGTTCTGGGGTGGGGGGGGTTCTATGACTCGCTCTAGTACACCAATAAATCACTTGTTTCCTTAATTTAATTATATATAGCTCACTACTATCACACATAGATGGATAATTTTATAAAGAATTACCAGATGTTTCTTGGAGTCATTTTAATAAGCATTAACTCAAAATAGAATCAATAAAGATAAACCCTTTGTTATCTGATCATTTAAATATACATACAGCTACTTCAGCTTTAAGAAAAAGAGTGAAAGAAATTCCACAAAAAAAAAAAACACACAAAACTTGTGGTAAACACTTTAAGCACAAATTTTTGCTCATAAACATTTGTAAGTACAACTTTCAGCTCTGTATTACATAAATGTACAGAGGGCTTTCACAAGAAACAGGAGCACAAATATGTCTTTGACTTTTAAAAACACATAAAAGTTTAACGGTAACAAAGTACACTATCCACATACACAAACACACACCAGATTTAACCAAAGAAGATTGAAAGACAAAAGCCATTTGTTTTAATTATTAAAAGTCATTTTCTGCTTAGAGAAATTTCTGTTAGAGAAATCACTAACTTGTAATAAATTCCTTTACCCTTTTTTTAATTTCTATTTTTTTAAAGATTTTATGTATTTATTTGACAGAGAAAGAGAGAGAGAGCGAATGAAGGAACACAAGCAGGGGGAGTGGGAGAGGGAGAAGCAGGTTTCCCACTAAGCAGCGAGCCTGATGTGGAGCTTAATCCCAGGACCCCGGGGATCATGACCTGAACAGAAGGCAGCTGCCTAACTGACTGAGCCACCCAGGCGACACTTGCTTTACCATTTATATCATCTCTTCATGACAACAACACTAATTGAATAAAAAAATGAAATTGATTGCTTGTATATTTAATTTAAAATATATACTATCAACCTAATTTCTCAGGTTGATATAAATTAGATATGTATATATATAAATGAGAAGAATAACACATTTCAGAATCATTGAAATTTAACAAATGATGGCTATACTTAAAACTGGATATTTAAAAATGAAATTATAAAACTATATCCCACTTTAGGTTAATAATCATTAAATTTGTGAAGGAGTCCTCATGATATATGAATTATTTTCAAAAGACATTTTTTATTATTGTCAAATATAAATTGTCAAATTTAATTATTTGACAAATATTTAACATTTGTCATAATTATTTGACAAATATTTAAATATTTGACAAATTATTGTCAAATATAAAAAGACATTTTTTATTATTGTCAAATATAAAATTGTCAAAAGACATTATTTATTAACAACCATCCATTGCCATTATTAACTTAATCCTTCATCTATCATATATAATCACATCCTCCTGGAATATTTATTGTAGCTCAAGTAAGATTTATTTCTCTAGATCCCAATGAACATACAATCTGCAATTTTGACAAACTCACCAAAGAATGAAAAGTAGTTTAATTTTATACTAATTCTTGGACATAATTACAGTAGAAAATAGGTATCTACTTTCTAGAACTGTTATTTTCTGAGTTGATGTTATAAATCATTCAAGAATGCCTCCAGTGAGAGACACAAAACATTCTTGAACTAGAATTAATGAGACCAAGGTCAACAAGGACCTGCACATTCTCAAATCAAATGATCAATTCTGTAATAATCACCATATGCAGACTCTCAGAAGCATGTGACATAGGTTTAGAGTCAATTCTTCTTGAAATACTTTCTTCTGTAGGCTGTTCCACCATCTTCTAGTCCCCTGTCCCCCACTAGCTGCTTTCTTTCTCTGGCCCTTCTCCTAGTCTCTCCTCCTTACCTAATCCCTGAATGTCACAAGGCCCAAGGGCCCCATGGCTCCTTTATTTACACTCCTTTCCCCAATCTTCTTAACAAGTATCGTGGCTTTAAGTACAATTAGATTCTGATGACTCTATCACTTCAGTTCTCATCTCCATAAGTTCTTTTATCCAACTGCCTCCATAACAAGTCCCCTTGAACATTAATAGTTATCAAACAGAATTCACGACCCTCCAGTACAAATCAGTCTTCTTTGTAAACACAAATGATACCACTCACTCTTCTCCCAGTTGTTCATCATTCTCTTTTCCTCACCCTACATCAATCCATCAATAGGACCAATTCTAGAACAGAGCCCAACTCAGTTCACTTCTCACCTGTGGTTATATTACCTACAGACCTCTGTTTCTTTAAGAATGAAAAGAAATTGGTTACAGATCCTGACAGAAACAGCATTTATACACATGGAAAGACTGATGGAAAGTGTATACAGGAAACCAGCTAAGATGATTGCTTAGAAGTACCTTAGATGCAATCACAGAAGAGAATTAAGAGCCTGAAAGAAAGGGATAAAAGAAGCTATGACAGAGTAAAGAGTCCATTTAGAAGCAACTGCACTCCATCAATCTGTACTATCTCATCACTTGTGTGACTGAATCTTCCATTATGAGAAAAAGAACAATATGGGAGGAAAAAAAAAAAACTTTTGACAAACATATTTCTTTTTATTTCAGTAGCATCTTCAAATAATAGATGCTATGAAAAATAGAATATGAATTTAAAACTAAAAGAGAGGCAATATGATCAGAATTAAGTTACTACATACTGTACAGAGATCCTTATATTGCAGCTTTTGGAATTTTGTATCTGTGTTTCCTGAACATAGTTCCACGTAACCAAGAACAACTTGAAACACAGTATTATGAATGGCTTGAGTGAAGTGCATGTGAAGTTGATCCATTGCTGTCTGTGGAAAGAAAAATATATACATAATTTCATATTATTAAAATAAATGTATTTCAAAGGATTTGAAAAACATAGGAAAAAATCTTTATAGATTATAAATATTATAGATATAACACAAAGATCACTATTATTCATCATGAACACTGTTCTGTTGCTTTGTATTTGTGATTGGTATCCATTCTGCTCTTTTTTAGACATGTCATATATAATCACACCTTTGGATCCCCTCTGCCAGCATTCCCTTACATTGTTCAGGATGCTTCTCAATGGTTACCTTCTCAGAGAACCCTTTCCTGACTATCCTGTATAAATTGGGACCTTCCATGACTCTATCCATTTACCTTGATATGTATTTTTTTATGGGACTTGTTACAACCCAACACCCTGTCCACTTATTTCTTTAATGTTTGCTTCCCTTACTAGAAGATAAGATAGATGAGGGCCCATATCAAGATGCCTGGAGCAATGCACACATTAGGGACTACTAAATATTTAAGGAGTAAAATAAATAGTCTAATAAGGGTAATTACAAGTTATAATCATATTTTCAAAAGTCTTTAAACATCCAAAATTACCAAGTGTCTATCATCTTGTAATTTCTCCTTGGTAGCTTAAGACATGCAAATTAATTAAGTACAGTAAACAACCAAATTTCTTTATTCAGACTTTAAAATGTAAACAGAGTTTCAATGGTTTGGTAAATTCTTAGATCTCCTTCTAAGACAGGAGACCATTAAAGGGAGGAAAACATTTACATCTATCACTTTTAGCTGTTTTATAGATAAATGTACATGCAGAAGGTACAATTAACTTTTCAAACAATGACCCTTGTTGCACGTTTTTCAAGGAATCCCTTGAGCAGTAAAAGAATCTAAAACCATGGAAGTAGTGACATCATTTGGAGAACAAGAGAATCCTTTGAAAAATCTAATAAATGAAATGGCGCTGTTTTCAGATAAACATACTTCACAAAAGTTTACATACCACTTTGAAGGAAACAGGCTGGCCCATCTCAGAACCATGAAGCTCCATGTTAAGAAATTATCATTCAGGATCAAGAGCTAAAGTAAAAGACGACACATCCCTTCCAACTGAATTATCTTATAATAACACTTTTAAAGAAAAACTACATAAAAGTGTGCAAATACTAAGCCTGACAAACACTTCATAGCTCAAAACAAACTTCTGTCATGTTTTAATCGCACTCCATACACTGAGCCTATGTGAACCTATGTTCACATGGCATAAAAATTTACCTTGTTAAATGAAACTTTTTAAGGACACTACATTAGTAATATTCACACTTGAGCATTCATAAAGATCAACAGATTCGTGATTAAGAAAAAAGTAAACATTCTTTCAAAACTAACCTGTGTTTTTCCAAGAAGTCGATAAGCCTGCTGAACCTTCGTGTAATGGTTAATGTCAAAATTCTTGCAGATTTTGGAAAGAGCAACATCCAACTGTTCCTATGGAGTTAAAACAAGAGGCAAGAGGCAGTCAAGGAATTCTGTTTTCAAGGCAATGAGAAGAAAGTATTAAGACTAATTTTTCATTTTTAATTAATATCTAAAGACACTTACTATGACACTAAATTTAATAGTCAAAAACAAATTTAAATAAAAAATACAAATAGATTGTAATTCTCATGTATTACCAACTGTAATCAAGTTTACTAAGATGCCATTAATACATGAGTAATCTAAAGACCCATGCCTAGTGCTTCAAGGGACACAAAATAAGTATAATAGTTACTTAAAGAATTTTATTTATTTTTACTTTGTTTCCTCAAGAATCTGCTAAAATCTTACAATTATATGAACTGAATTTGTAGAACTATTAAAAAATAATAACAGTCCTTCTATATCACTGAAAATGTAATTCTCAACAAAACTGCATTGACCTTAAAAGCACATACCTCAAGCTATGTACTTTTATATATAAATGCACCAACTTTGTTTAAGGATTTCTATTTCAGTGATTTCATTTCAAAATAATGATTGTCTATCTAAGAACTAAATAATATTATATACTGAGAGTAAAGAAATACTGAGCTTTCAAAAGTTAAGTCCTCAATACTCAAGAGATTATTTACTTACAGGATTTTCAAAACATTATCTTTATGTTTATCAAATAAATTACCATTCTTACAATTAGTAAATGACTGCATTTATGATGAAAACCTACGGTCACAAAAGGTTGTTTGAAAGTCCAGCCTCAATTTTTATAAGTACTCTCATCAGAAAAATGAAAAAATAAAATACCAGAAATTAACAAATAATTCTTATTATATTTATTAAAATGAATACCCTGCTTTACAAAGATTGCCAAGGAAAGAGATGAACTCTACATAAATGTAGGAGGAAAAGCAAGACTTTCTGTTCATAATGACATATCTTTCCCTTTCCATTTTTGTATTTTTGATGAACTATATAAAATATTATAAGGGTTAGGAATTTAGGAGGGTTCATCAGCCAATAATTATTCTTATATGAATTAACTCAATGAATTAAAAAAGTTAATAATAAAAAAATAATTAATAAATGGTAAATATTTTGGTTATAATTTACATGAAACATATCTATGACTAACAGTTTTGGGATCTTTCTGGATATGGTGTCTTCAGATACAAAATATTTTCAGATCCCATAAAGATAATAATAAAACCAAAAGTAAATAGTAAATAAGTAATGAAACTCAATAATAAAACCAAGAGTATTATTGAATTTGCAAGTAGATTAACATTAACTCAACCATGCACAGATATCCCAAATAAAAAAACAAAGTGTTGTGATCTAGAACACCAGTAATCCACACAAAAATCAAAACATAAGATGTATATGAACTATTCAAAAACCTCTGAAAAGAGAAAACCACTTAACTTACGATGTAATCCTTCTTACCTCAATTTGTTCTAAAGTATCCTGAAGCTTTGAATTCAATTCACTGTCAAATAAAACAGTTAGATGTGACCATCTTTTAAAAAGACAAACTAAGTGCTCAATAAACACTAGCTGAATAAATAATTCATAAATTCACAGATGAATAGTATGAGCAGCAAGATATGCTGATTCTATAGACAGTGCAATAAAGCCAGCAAAATAAAAAGTAGAGAAAAATAAGAGAGTCTTAACTAGCAGCAACAGAACTGTATAGGTAGAAACTCCTTAAGAGTTGATAGATAATAACTAAGAATTCAAGAATTCAAAATTAATAACAAGTTTTAAGGATTAAAAAGTATAGTATAGATAAAAAGTAAAATTTTAAAAGTAAAATCAATTTCTATGTACTAGGAACAAAGAATTAGACAATGAAAAATTTTAAAATATCATTTCAAAAAACCAAATACCTAGGAAAAAATCTAATAAGAAATAGGCAAATACAAAACTGAGCTAAAATACATAAGACTGAAATACATGAAGATATATACTGTGGAAAAAAACTATAACCTACAATATCATTAAGATATCAGTTCTCACCAAAAATTATTTTCTAGAGTAAATGAAATTTTAATTAAAATTCCAGCAGGTTTTTTTTTTTTCTTTTCTTTTTCTTTCTTTGTGTGTATGGAAATTGTAAAGCTGCTTCTAAAATTTATGTGGAAACTCAAATGATTAAGAATAGGCAGGAATGGGACGCCTGGGTGGCTCAGTTGGTTAAGCGGCTGCCTTCAGCTCAGGTCATGATCCCAGCGTCCTGGGATCGAGTCCCACATCAGGCTCCTTGCTCAGCAGGGAACCTGCTTCTCCCTCTGCCTCTGCCTGCTACTCTGTCTGCCTGTGCTCGCTCCTGCTCTCTCTCTGACATAAATAAATAAAATCTAAAAAAAAATTAAAAAAAAAAAAAGAATAGGCAGGAATATCTTAAAGAACAATGTTGGAGGAGATTCACTAAAATAGGTCACAGCAGTAAGACAGCATGGTTCAATCAGAAGAATTCATAAACCGATCAAGAGAACAAGAATAAAAATAAAGGGCAAAAGCCTTGAACAGATACTTGACAAAGGAGAGAGCTGACTGGCCAATTAACATACAATAGGCACCGCAAGTAGGCATTTCCGAAATGCAACTGAAACTACAGTAAGACAACATAACAAACAACCAGAATGGCTAAAAATATTTTTTACAAATTAAAAAAAATGACATCAACAAATGTTGGCAAGGATGCAGAACAAATGGAACACTGAATTCAATGTTGGAGGAAGGGGAAATTGATACAATCTCTTCGAAAAGCTGTAACATCTACTGAAACTCAACATCCATTTACTCTGTATTCCAGGAGTCCTAGACACACACGATTCTCAGAAATGCATACACAAACTTTTGCAGCGCTACTTGTAACAGGCAAAACTTAAAGCAACACAACTGTCTATGAATAATTAAATGGATAAAGTGCGATATATTTAGATGATAAAATACTACAGCAATGAAAATGTATCACTGGAGATTAGTAAAAACTGTGAGCAAAACTATGGACTTTGACAATCAAAAATATAGGCTTGATATCTTATCAGAAAAATTAAGGTCTCTAACCAGGATTTATGCCTGAAAAATAGCCACAGCTACAGACATAGGTTAAGGGAATACTTGTAGGCAAGACTGAGCTTTTCCTTTAAAAAAAAAGGAAAGAAAAAGATTCTGGGACAATTTCTGTTCAAAGAATAATAAATGAATGAATGAATGAATGAATGAATGAAAACGAGACTTAAAGGCCCCAAAATAATACATCAAAAATGGAAGTCATGATAAGTACCTTGGCACTTAGGAAGAATTAAAAAAGTTCCTCAGCTCCCCCACCTTCTCCCCAAATCTGTATCTTCTCCTGCAGTTGTTCTTTCTCCCACATTCTCTCTCTTTTGATTCATGTCATCCCTACCCATTCAATCTAAGCTGGAAATCTCTAGGTCATCTTTAATTCTTCCCTCTCTTCATGTGATACCATTTGACATGTCTACCAGTATTCAGTATTCAGTATTTCTCATATCTGCCTATGCTTCTCCCTTCTCAATTGTGTGAACTAACTCTAGCTTTATCACCTTTTGCTGGAATTATCTTAATGGTTTCCTAATGAATCTCTGCACATAATACCGACAACCACCCTTCAATCCATCATCCATTTATTTGACAAACACCATCAACCTACTATATACAAATATTGTACAACATCCTCCAAAAAGCTCTCAGGGATAGGTCTGAGCAGGGGTCTCAATATTCTGTTTGACCTGGCAGACAGTTTTTCCTCTAGCTTATACATGAAAGGCTTCAGGCAAGGCCTGATCAATCCTGTGGGGGCCTGACCATTTTCTGCTAACTCACATCTGACAGCTTTGTGTAAGTTATCTGCCTGGTCTCTACAGACATCTGAGTTTGCAGCTCCTTAATTAAAGCAGAAATAAATTCATATTAATCCACTGCTTTATAGCCTTTGGTGGCTCCCCCAATAAGCCAAAGATAAAGCCCCAAATTAGTATGGCACATAAGATTCTTAACAATGACATGAAAAATGAACTTCACTTTTCAGTGCCTACATTTTAGTCATGTGGAGTATGGGCAATTCCCCTAAGAACTCCAGACCTTAACACCCTCTGTTCTTATATATAATGTTAATAAGAACTAGAACATACTTTTTCCTCTTCCCACTCACAAATGCCTATCTGTCTTTCCAGGCCTATCCCAACATCTTTTCTGGGAGGTCTTCCTCTGTTGACTGTTCGTTCAGTTTCATAATGCTCTATTTCCAGGATCCTACATGATAGAAGGGAGTACCTATGACTGTCCCCCTAAGCAGAGACTGCGGCTTATTCTCCAGGATTCCCCAGGACTAACTAAAATTCACTGCCTGATTCACTGCTCAATCAAATTTATGATCCAAACAAAAAGGGTAAAATTTCCCCATCACATCCTTTAGCCCCTGTTTTCTACCTCCACAAATAAAACTACAGAGATAGAAAAAGAGAAAGAGCATGTTCTAGAAAAGAAAGAACTGCACTGATGCCTTAGCAAGAGGAAAAGAGAAATAAGCAGAAATAAGCAGTTCCACTCCTCTATCATAGAGGGCTCATAAGTTCACCTAAGGCTGAAGACACAGATACAGAGAGGCAAGAATACCTGTAATAGCAACTAGATTAGAACTGGTAACTATATTCTTAAGGGAGTATCTTGAGTTTGGTGGAAAAAGAAATATAGCTAAGCTCATTCACAGTTGAGAGTAATGATTTCCTCAACTCCTCAATTGGAAAAAAAAAAATGGGCTTTAGTATTTATAAAATTATAAATCTGGATGGTTTCACTGCTTCTATTATTTATGGTTAAAATGACTCTATATCCTCCTATGCATTAAGAGTTAATGAAACATGGTAACATACATAGTATATATAGTATTTTTTTTTAAGATTTTATTTATCTGACAGAGAGAGCACAAGCAGGGGGATCAGTAGAAGGAAAGGGAGAAGAAAGCTCCCAGCCAAACAGGGAGCCCAATATGGGCTCATCCCAGGACCCTGGGGTCATGACCTAAGCCGAGGGCAGATGCTTAACCATCTGAGCCACCCAGGGGCCCCAACAGTATGTATATATTAAATATAAAATCTATAAATCAAACATTTTAACTTTAAAATGCTTTCAAGAGGTGCCTGGGTGGCTTAGTCGATTAAGCATCCGACTCTTGATTTTGCCTCAGGTCATGATCTCAGGGTTTTAAGGTCAAGTCCTGTGTCAGACCCCATGCTAGGCATGGAGCTTACTGAAGATTCTCTTTCCCTCTCCCATTGCCCCTCCCCCACCCCTCTCTCCCTCCTTTAAAAAAAAAATGCTTTCAAAATCTACAACTGCGTTTTGACAATTAACTACTAATTGAAAATACATATTTAAAAATTATGGGATTAAGTAGTGTATATATTAAGTATACAGCCTTCAAGGAAAGCTTTACCCATCATTTAGAAACACGAATTCAAGTCATTTCAGTCAATTAATCGAAGTATGCTAAAAGGATCTACTCATAAACATTTGGATAAATAAAAGCTACATTATGGTAAAAAAAAAAAAA
>RCUC01154250.1:0-14870 GCA_003697995.1 Taxidea taxus jeffersonii
ATTTCTTTTCCAGTGGTTACACTAATTCACCCTCCAACCAGAAATGTGTAGGAGTGCCCATTTCTTACACCTTTGCCAATAGTTTTTGTTGCCAATTTTTGAATTTTATTCTGTAGCTGAAAAATGACATTTTGGTGTTGTTTAAATTTATATTTCTCTTACCATAAGAAAGATTGAGTGGCTTTTCACATGCAAGGACTTTGTCTGTTACTTTTTCTGTGATCTGTGTTCATTTCTTTTGCCTGTTTTTCCGTTGTATTGTTGGTCTTCTCTTTATTGATTTGTAGGAGCTTGGTGTTGAGTAGGGGGATAAGCCTATGAGCTTTATGAGCTCATTTTTTTTGAGCTGTAACGTTTTTTTTTCTGGTCTCTTGTTTGTCTTTTGACTTTGCTTAAGGCATATTTCTTCATCACTGTGTGCAAGTTTTCTTTTTCTAGTGTGGCGGTCAATTTTTTCTTTCAGTAATTCTGGAATTTTAACCCAAAAGGTCTTTTCTACTCCAAGCTTATAAATCATTTACTTATTTTTCTTAGTAATTTTTACGTTTTCATTTTTTATATTTAAATCCTTGATCTATTTGCAATTTACCCAGGTACATGGTGGTTTCACCTTAAATTTTTTTCCCAAATACCTATCTGGTTATTACTTTTTTCTCCCCTTAATTTGAGGTGCCTCTTTTCTCACATGCTCAGATACCCATGTATATTTGAGTCTATTTCTGGACTTATTCTTTCTGATTGTTTGTCTGCATTTATGTGCCAGGATAACACCGTTTTAATTACTGAAAGTTTTATTATAATACTTGCTAGATTAGTCTATTTTCAATCTTCATTTTGTTGTTGTTGTTTTCTCTGGATGCTCTCGATCGCCCATTTATATATTAAAATTAGACTCCTGTCCATCCCCTTTCTCCCCTGCCTTCCTCCAATAAAAAGGTGTTATTTGTATTAGGAATTGCATTACCTTTGTAAAATAACTTAGCGAAGGTTGCTATTTTATTTTATTTTATTTTTTAAAGATTTTATTTATTTATTTGTTAGAGAGAGAGAGCGAGCACAGGCAGACAGAGAGGCAGGCAGAGGCAGAGGGAGAAGCAGGCTCCCTGCTGAGCAAGGAGCCTGATGTGGGACTCGATTCCAGGACGCTGGGATCATGACCTGAGCCGAAGGCAGCCGCTTAACCAACTGAGCCACCCAGGCGTCCTGAAGGTTGCTATTTTAGTGGTGTAGAGTCTTCCTACTCAAGAACATGCTTTGTGACCACATTTGTTCATTTTAAAAAGACATTTTCAGTACCATTTTAAAGTTTTCTTCCCTTAGGTCTCCCACATTTCTCTTAGTTTATTCCAAGGTACTTTATCTTTGTTATTGCTGTATCATTAATGGATGTTTCCGTTAAAGCTCCCAAGAACTTATTGTTTGTACATATGAGAAGTATTGACTTCTAGATATTAATTTTACTCTACTATCTGATTAAATCTTCTTGTTTCTTGGAGTTTTTTAAGCACACAGTGCTATCTTCTTTGAGCAGTGGTAGGCTTACTTTTTCCTTTCCAATAGTTACTTTTCTGCAGTACAGTTGGCTTTCACTAAGTTATTTTGTGGCAACTAACAACTTGTAGATCATCCTGGCCTACAACAACAGGGTATTTCTTGTTGTTCACATTTCATGTCTATCACAGGCAGACCCTTAGCTCTGCTTAATGCTGTCATCTGAAACCAGGCTGAAGGAGAGTCTCCATCTGGGAGATGCTGGTCTCCTGAAGTCAAAAAGCAAAGACTGGGGATGCCTGGGTGGCTCAGTTGGTTAAGCGGCTGCCTTCAGCTCTGGTCATGATCCCAGCGTCCTGGGATCGAGTCCCACATCGGGCTCCTTGCTCGGCAGGGAGCCTGCTTCTCCCTCTGCCTCTGCCTGCCTCTCTGTCTGCCTGTGCTGGATCTCTCTCTCTCTCTCTCTCTAACTAATAAATAAATAAAATCTTAAAAAAAAAAAAAAAAAGCAAAGACTGATGACAGAGCCACTCCATAGCTCTTAAAATTCCAGCTGCTTTATTTTGGCTCACATTTCATTGGCCAAAGCAAGTCATATGGCCAAGTCTGATATCAGTGGGATGAGGGAGTGTAATCTTTTTAAAGAGAGGAGCATTGATTATTAGAGATCAGTACTATAGTCTACTATAATTATTTTTTTTCCAGAAAAACAGCAAAATTTGAATAACATAGTCATAGCTCTTATATTCTACTATCCCCCAATACTTAGTTTGTGTGGATTTATATTTGTTATTGTTCTATCACTTAACTCTTGCTGCATAACAACCACTCCACAATTCAGTGACATATAGCAATAAGCATTTATTTATCTCACATGTCTGTCGATTGGCTGGTGGTGGCCTGACTTAGCATAGGAGGTTTTGTTCATGTCTCTGATCTTCCTCACACCAGTGGATTAGCCAAAGCAGGCTGAGATTAGGTTGAAGCAGTGAGGACTTGCCTCAGGAACAAAGTTTAAGAGGGTAACAAAAAAAATTTTTTTTTAAGATTTTATTTATTTGACAGAGAGACAATTAGAGAAGGAACACAAGCAGGGGAAGAGGGGGAGGGAGAAGCAGGCTTTCCACTGAGCAGGGAGCCCAATGTGGGGCTCAATCCCAGGACCCTGGGACCATGACCTGAGTAGAAGGCAGATGCTTAGCAACTGAGGCACCCAGGTGCCCCGACAAAAAAATTTAGTCATCAGAAAAATAATATTTTAATGTAGTATTTTCTTAAAGATTTTTTTTACTTATTTGAGAGAGAGAGCAAGTGAGAGAGTGCACATGAGCAGCAGGGGAGGGACAGAGGAAGAGGGAGAAGCAGACTCTCTGCTGAGCAGGTTAGCATCCTGTGGGGCTCCATTCCAGGACTCCAGGATCATGACCTGAGCCAAAGGCAGATGCTTAACCAACTGAGCCACCCAGGTGCCCTTTAATGTAGTAGTTTTAAAAATTAAAATTAAAGCAGAGAAATCCATGGTGAACAAAATATCAAAATTTTATATAAAGGCAGAATCAATAACAGTGCTGTGTCAAGCCATATTGGAGTCTGAGACAAGAAGAAAAATCAACAATATTGATCCTATCTTTATGAATGATTATTGAAAAAGTATATTGAATGTTATATATAAGACATGTTACATGTATATGTATATATATATCTTGTTTATGAGATATATAAATATTAATATTTCCATTGATCAGTACTAGTTTATTTGTAGCAGATATACTCCCTTTCATAATCAGAGTCCAATAATATACACGGTAGTTTAATAATTGATTTTTAAAATCTTCAGAGACTTCATTATATTTCATTGAAAGTCCTCATTTATGCCTTAATTTTCAACCATTAAATAGGTAAAATCATCTTTGAAAACAGGCAAATATTATTTAGGGCCAAGTATTTGGTAAGTAAGCAAGGTTATTAAACTAGGTATTAATCTTTGGCCAAAAATAAGAAATAAATGTGAAGATATGATATTCATTTTATTATACAACTTGTTAACTTGACCTACAAGCAATTCCTAATGTGAAATTCTAGAAATTTAAAATTTATCATTGAAAAGGGTAGATAGCTATACAGAGAGACAACTTTGAGAGAAAATACTACTTTTGGATGTATAAAGTCTAGAGTTAATGTAGTTCCTCCTCCATGTCACTGGCTTGAAGAGATGTCCTAAGTTCTGGTAAACAGAAGGGACTAGAACTGTCAGAAACTTAATAGAACCATCCTAAGAACTAACTTTGAATCAGCTCTGTTTTGTTTTGTGCAAAACAAAAGTCATAGTTCTTTTTGTTCTGCCATGCTGTAGAAACTGAAAATAAAAAAGGACTACAAAGACTATGGTAAATGTAGGTCCCTGCCATTTCCACGTAGTGTGTATCCCTCCATGCCAAATCTGTCATGCCATGGCTATGAATCTCGTTTTGATTTTGTGAGCACATGTACATATCTAGACACATTTTGACTTGCTGGCCATTAGGTAGAGATGCTCCATTCATACTTCAATACATTCCTTGATATACCAATTATCAAGCCCCTGATGCAGAAGTACATATGTTCAAACCCAAACCTGTGTCTCATTGTATCAAAAATAACAGTCTTATGGCATTTGCAATGGTCTTTCATATGCAGATCTCACTGTAGTTATTTTGCCTTAAAGAAGTTCCCCATCTCTTTGTCTGTTTGTGCATATATAATCATACACACACACACACACACACACACACACACACACACACACTTCTTAGGAAGATCTTAAGAAAAATTTAAAACAGTTTAGTCACATGACTAAAAAGCAGTGTTTCTCCTGAGTTGGAGAATGGGAAGAGACCTTGGAGGCCTAGCATAAGGTAAATTTACTGTATTAGGGGATTTTTGTTTGTTTTTTTTGCTAAATTATTATTTAAAATTCTTAATCATCTTCTTTTTAGCTTGGTCAGTATTGTCTATTGACTCAACAATTGCTTGTTATTTGTCAACAGTATCAGTCAGGTAGGGGATAACAGCAGGGCAAAGCTCAGACATTTTCAGAATTACTTATAGAAAACTAACCAGACTTGCTAAAAAATGTGTAGTCTTATAGGAATACCAAAAACAAATAAAGCACTGTCCTTACCCTCAAAGCCCTTACCATCCAGTGCCTCAGAGTATAAAAAAAATACAATATTGCTTTTAAGGTGGAAGGCTTTACAATTAGCAAGCCAGAAACACTGGCCTCAAATTAAGGGCAACATTTAAGGTAAGAAAGGGTTACAGAAAACATGAAGCTGCAACACCTGGATGGGGGTGGAGGTGCATATTAAGTGGTGTGTTCCAGTATCAGAATGTAATTGGCTGGCTCAGCACACTGTAGTGTTTTTTCCATTTCTACCCTTCTTTTCCTTCTTACACATGCAGCAGACTCTTTCACTCAGCTGCGAAATATGTACCCTTGCAAAGCAGTGTGTAATTAAGTGCTGGAATGAGTGGGGCAGGCGAATACTGTTGGAGAGCAGAGGACAAATAATTTAGCTTGGCTGATGAAAGGCACTGTGAGGGGTTGGGGACAGGGCTTGAACATGGCCTTGAAAAAGACTGAATCACATGCAGAGGCAGGACAGAAGGACAGTTTAGGCAACAGTAATGCTGTGAGCAAAAGACAAGAGCCAGGATGAGTCAGCCTTATTTCAGGGAGAGTCTGACACTGTCTGCCGTGAATCTGGATGGGAGATGAAATGGGCAAGGAAGACCAGGAACTGGCCAGAGAGGCCTGAAGGAAAGGCCCTGGACCACAGGCCAGAGATCTGAGCTCTACCACTCTTGAGCCATGTGTCCTTGGCAAGTCATTGAACCTTCGAAGCCTCAGTGACCTCAGATGTGAAATAATGATTTCAGACTGAAAAACCTCTAAGGAAGCTTCCTATTTGAAAGTAACCCAGAATTCTTTTATGGTATTTCTCGATGAACTAGAATAAAGACTTTTGGGGGGGGGGGCGTCTGGGTGGCACAGTTCATTGAGCATCCGACTCTTGTTTTCAATTCAGGTTGTGATCTTAAGGTGGTGGGTTCAAGCCCCACATTGGGCTCCACCCTCAGCGTGGAGTCTGCTTAAGACTTTCTCCCTCTCTTCCCACTCCCTCTCTCTCTTAACATAAGTAAAAAAATCTTAAAAAAAAAAAAAAAAGGACTTTTGACTTTATCCCAACATTGCAGAGCCTTTAAAGTTGTTCTGAAGGGAATCATGTAACAAAAGGGGAAATCTATCACATAATTAAAAGGGCATTTATTAGTATAAAATTCAGTAAGGGATGATTGCCTTGGGAAAGCTAGTTAGACATCCTGCAGGAAGGAGAAACCAGCTCAGAGACTATGGCAATAGTTCAGATGGGATCAGGGCAATTGAAATAGGAACCCAAACCTGTCTGTCCTTGGGGCAGCATCAAAGAAAAAAAAAAAAAAAAAGAAATAGGAATCAAAAGAAAGGGAAAGGCCAGAGTCATTCATTCCTACTTTATTGGTAATAAAAAATATAGTAGGTTCTGGAGATCTAGGGACAAGTAAAACAGAAAAGGTCTCTATTCTCTATTAACATTCCAACAGGGGCGCATGGGTGGTTCAGTCATTGGGCATCTGACTTCAGCTCAGGTCATGGGCCTGGGGTCCTGGGATCAAGCCCCACACCGGGATCCCGGCTTGGCAGGAAGCCTGCTTCTCCCTCTCCCACTCCCCCTGCTTGTGCCCTCTCTTGCTGCGTCTCTCTCTCTCTCTCTCTCTCTCTCTCTCTCTGTCAAATAAATAAATAAAATTAAAAAAAAAAAACAATTCCAAGAAAAGGAAAAATCAGCAGAATTTGTCAATTGACCAATAGGGTATTTGTGCCTTGAAGAGAATGATGTTTACTCCAAGGCCAAACATCCAACTCCAAAATATTGGTTTAAAAAATATTATATTTTTTCTAATTGTATTTTCAAAAAATGGAATACTATGTGGTCATAAATAATTGTGAAATGTATTTATTGATATGAAAGAATATTAATGATATGCCATTGAGTAAAAACACAAATAATAGAATACAAAATAGAAAGTTATCTACCACTTTGTATAAAGAGTAGGATTACTGATGATTTATTTAATTACTCTTTATTCGGTGATTATTTATTGAGGGTCTACTATGTATAAGGCAATGTTTTGGGCTTTAGGGATAAATAATACAAAAATGTTCCCTGATTAATTTTTTGTCTTTACTAAGAGATCAGGGTGAGTTCAGGGTGGTATGACCATAGACTCCTGTGGTTAATTTTTTTGTCTTTTCTAACTTTTTTTTTTGCAATGAATTACTCATACTACCTCTTTTGAAAACTAATTTCTAAATGAAGTTTAAAAAATTCTCCCAGTGGCCATTTGTGTGGTGCGTAAGTGTATTTTTATGACTCCTTGTTGGCCATGCAAGCAAAATGGAGGTTGCACTGTTAGAAACGACACTGTCCCAGTCTGTGTTTCCTCCAGGTGTTTACCCTGGAGGTGGGTTCTAGGGGAGGGGTTCTAGGACACCAGGGGAGGTGGTTCTAGGACACCAGGCTCCTGCTTAGGGTAGATCAGGGCACTGCCTGCTGGTTGGCAGCTGGAGTGGTAGGACTCCCAGACGCAGTCTGGCTCCAAGGCAAATAGAGTCCTGCTGATGAGACTTGCGACTCTGCTGGCTTTTTATAGCCCTTCTGAGGGCTGGTCATTCCAGCCTGGTGTCGATTTACATTTGCTCTATGTTACTTGACACTCCTTTATTCCTGTTGAAGTTGCCTCTCCCGGAAATCTCTGTCATTCCATAAACACTGGCAACTGCCCCGCAGTGCAGCTGACCTCCCACGGTTTGAAAAACAAAATGTATTCTGGCTACATTTAAAGGAAGTTTTGGGGTGAGTCCGTGGGTGAGGATTTGGCTGTAAGATCTTTGGGGGCAGAGCACCTAAAGGAGGCTCTGGAACTAGTTATCACATAAGTTCCAGGGCCTTTAGACAAAAGCCTTTGTGTTATTTCTCTCTCCCTCTGAACAGCTTTCTTTTCTTTTCTTTTTTTTTTTTTTAAAGATTTTGTTTATTTGACAGAGAGAGACACAGAGGGAGATGGAACACAAGTGGGGGAGAGGGAGAATCAGGCTTCCCGCTAAGCAGGGAGCCCGATGTGGGGCTTGATCCCAGGACCCGGGATCATGACCTGAGCCGAAGGCAGAGGCTTTAACCCACTGAGCCACCCAGGTGCCCCCTGAACAGCTTTCTTCCCGTGGTTCGTGTTAACCGTGTCTTTCTGCTAGAATGCACTCATCACCACTGCCTCCTCTTTTTTAAAAGGCAAGTTCTTTGTGTATATGCCAAAGAGCACGCAAGCCAGCAGAAAACCACCAAATTATTATTTTTTGAAAAAGTGTTTCATGTTCCTTATAAGACATCATAATTTTAAATAATCATATGGATACATATATAAAGAAATAATTACCTGCAAACCTATTCCCCAGAGATATTTTGGTGTATTTTTTGTGCACTTATTTTGCTTTCTACCCACATAGCTGTTTTCAGCCTTTGTTCTATCATTTATGTAGCCTATTTACAGATTTTTTTAAAAGATTTTATTTATTTATTTGACAGAGAGAGATCACAAGTAGGCAGAAAGGCAGGCAGAGAGAGAGAGAGAGAGGAGGAAGCAGGCTCCCTGCCAAGCAGAGAGCCTGATTCGGGACTCGATCCCAGGACCCTGAGATCATGACCTGAGTCGAAGGCAGAGGCTTAACCCCCTGAGCCACCCAGGTGCCCCTATTTATAGATTTTAAGCTGTGTTGGTACCAATATTTTCCATTAAATAGGTCTATTCTTTCTATAGCAAATAACTGCTATTATAATTAGGTGTCTAACTGCATTTTCCAATGTCAAGATGGCCGCAAGTCCCTGAACATATAATGCCAGACTGCCCATTTCAGGAGGCATCCATTTATTTTTTCATGTCAGCTCTGGCTGACAGAAACCACTAGAGTCAAGCCAGGCAATCAAGTCCTCACTCCCTGTTGCTCTGTGATGAACCGCCAGGGGCATTTTGATGTCGAAGCCTCCTCAGGGTCACTGATGGTCTTGACCTTTGCACCAACCTGAGGGAGAAAGGAGGAAAAGAGGTCCCTCTGGACCATATCATCCTATACATACCTTCAACCCTCTGCTTGGAGTGTGAGAACCTTCTTGACATTTGTATGAGCAGTCCTGGAGCACAGATCCTCTGTGTAGTGTAAGTGGACAAGCACAGAGATAAAGTTTAGTTACAGAGTCTACTTTTTCACTAGTTCCAGAGGTAAATTTTCTTTGGAAATTTCCTTGTCAGTGAATCACACATCAGAGTGATTCAAATCTCTCTGATTTGAATTCAGCCCGAGTATATCTGCACCAGCCTGTCTGAGGTGAATCTTGGTTTTGCCTGCCATGCTCAAAGTCTGATTTATTGCCATTTTGATGTCAGGTCTTTAATTCACTCCGCTTAGAAAGATCATCTACTATTACCCTCTTGTATTAACTGTTAATAATTCCTTATGTCTCTCATTTCCCACAGCAGGTCTTTTCCTTATGGCCACACATTTTCTTCCTCCTTTCGTAGCCCTTAACTGAGTTCTTAAATGCAGCAACTATCTCATTCCAATTGTCTTGTTCATCTTTGTCCCTCCTGCTTTTTGTTTGTTTGTTTGTTTACCTTTAATAACATGCCTTATTATTCGTAAGCCACCCTCAGTCTCTCCTGTATTTTTGGTAAGTACATAAGGTCTAAATCAAAAAGAAACAATATAAGTTATCTTATCCTTGTAAGTCTCTCTGTAGTCTTTTCTTATTCATATTTTCTATATCTCCAGCTCATTTGCCCCTTTGTTTTATTTCTTTAATTTGATTATTTATTATTAACTTACTTGTGCACATCTGATTTTTCACTAGACATTCACAGGGTGGTTCTTGCGGGCAGTTAAGTTGGGGTAGAGGAGCGGAAGACTTAGGATACTATAGGCAGGAGATTATTAATCATGGATTAAGTGTTGAAAGGAATGACCTGAGGTTCAGTTGATATTTGTGCTTGCTCAGAGCTCATTTATTGTCCTGCTTTTTCTTTTGTGTGCTTTCTGAAACCCTGCTCATTGTTAGGTACAAATAGAATTCTCTGTGTGTAATCAGAAAGTTCTTCCTCACTAAGTTTATAGTCAAGCCAAATAAGCAATGAGATTTAAAATGATTTTATAGGTAAAATTAATCTGGATGTTTGCAAAGTGCATTGAAATCAAATTTGTTTCTTAGCTGGTTGCTGATTTCCAATGTAAGGTCCTTTGAGGAGGCTCAATTGGTGTTATGGGAGTGTTTGAATGGATCCTTCGTCCTCCATTTTGATGTGTCACTGGGACATTAATAATGGATGGTTGCTGCACTTGGTGGTCAGATATGTTAGTTTGATCCATTTTTATTTCCCAAAGGGGCCTCTGGAAAAGGGCAATGAGAGTAGATTTAAAACCACATTATTGGAATTCAATAACTTTTGTCTCGCTTTGGATGTCTGGTGCTTGCTGAAGAGGAGTTCTAATATGGAGAACAGTCAAGCACGGAGCAGGCAAAATACCAAAATGGATTTTTTAAACTAAGATATAAGCTGAATTCTGTGTTTTAATTTGGACTGTGATGCTCAGCATTAAATTTCCCATAAATGTGTTAGATATGCATTTTGCCCTTTTTGATTCTGTGGATGTAGGGATGAGCATAGGAACAAAACTAATCCACCAGCACAAATTATTTGGGTTGATAGGTTGATTATTTGGGTTGATATAAACATCAATATGAGTAAATTACCAAGAATTATTTATTTCAATAATTCCTAGCAATTGTAAAGGACTAAACTTTTACTTATGTAAAGTGTGCCCCCAAGGGAGCACCAAATTCCTTTTAAATGTCTTCACTTTTCTGGTAATTACTCAAAGGCTGGAGTATCTTGAAAGTGGAAGATTCTGAATGCTAGGGAATGGAGGTCACTTCTGGAAACAAACAAGATCTTACTTTATCAATAGGTAGAATCTGTCCTCAGAAACATTCCCCCCCACCACCCACCACCACTTGTGGGTTTATATGAAAATGTAGAAGAGGGTTGATGGTCTGTTCAGCCATACTCTGGGGCAAGTAAGTCAAGATTAAGAGGAAGAGAGGATGAGTAATTTATGTTCCCACTCATTTCAGTTGTTGAATGTCTTTCCCTCACCCATGTTTTTATTTCAAGTCTGCTAAACTTAAAAACAGTAATCAAGGAAAAACAGAGTTAAAAGTCTTAATAACAGTGATTAATGTTAGCACCTAAGAGAATGATGGGTATGGACAAAGCGATGGTTTCTCTACACAAAAAGGGTACTGGGAATCTGAGGATCCTGTTCCTTTGAGATTGTTCTTCTTCAGTGACCTTGATATTGTACTTTATATTACTTTGCATAGTTTGCCTGTATCCTTGAATGTTTTGTTGCTATGGACACTGACTTCATTTCTTTGTTGTTATTTTACTTTTCCTTTTTTTATTTTATGCAAAAGAAATGAATCTATAGTGGAGAAAATTTAAAACATACAAGCAAACAGTACATTAAAAATTATTTGTAATGCTGCCACCTACAGAAAATACTATCAACAGCTTTGACATCTTTTTTTAGTTCTTTCTCTCTGAGTATATGAAGCTATCATTTCTTATGGAACTCTTTTATAACTTACTTTTTCTCAGTTAACAATGTGTCTTGAACATCTGATACTATGAAATATATTGTGCAATGCCATTTTTGGCATCTGTGTATTTTTTCATTCTATGAAATATCACATCATGTTAAACTAATCTCCTTTTTAAAAAAAATTCAAGTATAACATACAGTGTTATATTAGTTTTGGGTGTACAATACAGTGATTCAAAAACCAATCTCCTTTCTTTTGATTTTTTTCATTGATAGAATTTTTCATCATTATAAACATCTCTGTGATAACATTTAAGTAGGTAAATCCATTCTTGCCTTAGGAGAGAGAGTCCTAGGAAGGAAATTATTGAGTCAATGGGAGGCAATGGGAGCTATCCAGGGGGTTAATTGATGACTTGCATTACCATCTGCCCTACATGAAAGGATAGCATTGGCACTTTAGAATTTAGATTTATTTTACCTCATTAGCAGGGTCTTACTCATGGCCCCTAAAATTAGTTCTTCCCAGGACTCTGATCCTATAAGGTTTCATTTCCTATTCTAGAGTTGCAAATGTGAGATCTAAAAACTTGTGTCTACAGTGTTAGCTCCCAATAGTCATGTTGTAGAAGTTTAAATACAAATCAACAGCCAAGCTAGTTGCTGTGGATATTTATGTGGGGGAGGAAGATGTAAAAATGTATCCTTAGAAGCTGTGCCATGGTCTTAGTGATCTAAATATATAAAGAGTGCATCTAAGAAAGAGGTTGACCCGCTCAAGGTCACATCATGAGTCAGCAATGAAATCCCAAATAAGGCTTTCATCTCCTTAACTTTTTAATCCTAGTATAAAGAGTACTTATGAATAGGTGAAGAGAAAGCATTTATAAATGAACCTATAAGATCACTTATAACTTGAAATGCTTAACAATTTCAAGAGTTAATAGAAAATTCCCACTCAAATTTGCTCAGGTGAGCAAATCTAAGATGCTAAAAGATACTGATAGATTTCTAGGAAATGAATATTAAATGACTAAAATGAAGAGAGAGTAGTGGTGGTTCAGATGGAAATGAGCCTCAAGGGAGTGTGTGTGTGTGTGTGTGTGTGTGTGTGTGTGTGTGTGTATGTGTGTGTGTGCGCATGTCAGTGGCAGGGTTGGGTGGGAGGGACACAAGATGAGGAAGAGTAATATATTGCCTGAGCCTACCATGGTGACTAAGGAAAACACAACCAAAGGGCTCCTCAGGACATTAACCTTGGAGTGAAGGTAGAGATCTTGGCCTTCATTATGAATGGACCATAGATCTTTCCTCTTCTGCCTGCTATGTGGATCCGCACTGTTATTTCAGAACCTGTGTCAGGGTCACTGCTAAGAGCTGTAGAGATACCTTCCAGTGTCCCCAGGAGTGGGACTCAGGTATCCTGATTCCCAGTCTAGTGCTTGTTCTACTACTCTTAGGAAATAGCTGTCATTTTACCAGAATTTTCAGAGATACACAAAAGTTTCTGGGTAACTAAAGCTCAGACTCTGCATTATGGGAGGGGTACACAAAATAAAAAAAAAAAAAAAGAAAAAGAAAGTCTTGGAGCTTGAGAGTAGGGTTCATCTGTCTTTATAAATGAGAATTCTGAGCCTCACTGGGACACAGGTAGTCAGGACACACTGGTACCAAGAACTCAGACTTTCTGACACTCAATTCGCTACAAAATGATCTAGGTACATCTTGTGATTCATTTATTCTTTCTCATGATCATCTTCAAGCTTCTATTTCATGGTTTGTGAATTCAATATCACTAATATCAGCATGTATTATGAATCTATTTGCATGTGGTGCTGTACTCTAGGAAGCAAAGAGATAAATGAAGCATTTGACACATAGGAATTTCCTATGGAAGACAGATCTCATAGAAATAGACAGAAATGACACATAGACCACTGAACAAACAAAGCAAATCCATAAATTGTACAACTTTGGCCATGCGAGATGGTAAGTAGAAAGAGCCTCACAGCCCATTGCTTAAAGAGAAAACCTATTATCACTGCATAGCCTTAAACCGATAATGAATAAGAATCACGCTATGCCCTGTAGGTGTTATACTGGCAAGAAAAAAAGGGTATATAACCTGGCATGCTTAGCATTGGAGTGCACGTAAATGGTGCAGTTTCTTGGGTATGTTGTTGATTGTTTCCTTCACTAATTTTTGTCTTATGCATATTCTCTGATGGTCTGCAGAGACTGGAGAAACTTAAAGGGTCTGCTGAGGCAAGAAGGCTCTCAGAGAATACCTTCTAAAACCAAAACGTTTTTCCTTTCCCAGAGAACCAGTGGTCATGTGGTTATTAGTCATATTTTTATTGAGGTGTCCCCCCCCTTTAGAAAGACCTTGAAGATGATAAAGGAACTTACAAAACCTTCAGACATTGCATCTATGTAATGTGAACTGTGGTGAATGTGAGATTAGGGTATATTTTCTCTTCTCTCACAGACTAGTTAAAGACAAACCAAAGGTAACCCTGCTCTCTTCTACAGTAACAAATGCCTTTGGTTAGGTGTCTTCATAAGTGCCTGACCTAGTCATTCATTCAGGGCTAGTATTAGTAGTAGTATTAGGGTAGTATTAGTATTATTATCTTGAAATTATCATATGTGTGATATGAGATAAAATGAATGAGTAATTATGGGTTCTTCTAATTCCATCACTCCTAGTTCGGGTTCTTGGTGTGGAAGAAAGGAGAAACTGATGAAGATGTTAGATGAGACCACTGTAGTCATGAATTTGAATTGGAAATATCGGTTATAAACTCACAATGTGTTTTATTTTTAAATATGATATTTTCTGTCTCTGTTCATTAAAAAGGCTTACAGACAATGACTAATCCAGTAGTAATGAGCATCCCTATTACCCAGATGGTAGTCTGAAAAAACTTTTCCCATTGAAGGAAAGCAAGGTTTTTTAAAAGAATGGCTAATTTTAAGTCTGGAAATATACAGGATGAGTGAGGAAGCTATCAAATACTGGAATAGTCAAATTGAAGGGGATCCTACTGGCTAATGATGGACAGTTTGAGGTTCAGTAAGATTAACCATTGGGATGGATCAAAACTCATCACATATGTCTAAGTCAATAAATACTTGATATTAAGTAAACCAATTGGTTGCTTACCTTCTGATTTGACAGAAAAGCAGTTCATTACCTTGAAAACTGGGTTAAGAATTAAGCGTTTATCTTGACTTTCTTTTATGAATTGTATCATTTTAAATAAATAGTTGATAAGGAGAAGCATCTTCTAATAAAGTTATTCCAGCCATTAAATGAAAACAAAATGATAGAATGTCATCATTCTGCAATGCATTAATAGACTTAGCTACAGAGCACCAATTATCAGAACAGTGGATATCATCAACTATCAAAAAAGAACAAAGCCAAAAGCAAAAGTATAACACAACAGTACTTAAAGAAATTGAACTAGAAACTAATTAAGCCTCAAGATTCAGCTGCCAGTTTGTAGGAAATAAAGAGGACAGAGGAACCAACATGATGACTGCAACAACAAATCCTAATTATGGGAAACTCCCCAGGATCCTCAACAGATAAATTGTATGAAAAAGGAATATAGATGGAATCTGTAGATTTAAAGACTTAATG
>RCUC01154251.1:0-31342 GCA_003697995.1 Taxidea taxus jeffersonii
GCTCAGTTGGTTGAGTGTTTGCTTTTGGCTCAGTCATGATCCCTGGGTCCTAGAATTGAGTTCCACATTGGGCTCCCTGCAGGGAGTCCGTTTCTTCTTTTCCCTCTGCCCCTCCCCCTGCTTGTGCTCTCTGTCTCTCCCTCTCTATCTCTCTCTCAAAAAAAAATTTAAAATGATTAGTCTTTTAAAACCACTTGTGTTTATTAATAGCCATTAATCCATTTAGTCATTTAAAAATTAGGCATTCCGTAAAATAATAAATCGCAATATGGAATAGCAATAACATTTAAAAAAAACAAACCAGCCTTAACCAGTCTGTTGGGGTTATTGTCAATCGGTCGTGTTATTGTAGCTGAATGTCCACATTGCATTAGGGATTTGTAGGGTTCCCTTTCCTCTCCCTCCAGGTGGCAGCATGGAGTAGTGGTTAAGCCCTTGGATTTTGGAATCAGATTTTCTGGGCCCACTTCTCTGTACTGCCACTGAACCAACCGTGTGACCTTGGGTGAGTTACTTTGCCTCAGTTTCCCCATGTATAAAGGGACTGTACTAACTACCCATCTCAGAGAGTTTTTCTAAGGACTTTCACAAAGCACCTAGAATAGATAGAATCCTCGTGTGTCTTCCATCAGGTGACGTCTGTGCTTCGACAGTCCGGTGACTTCTGCACCCCAGGCAGCCCCTGGTCATCCCAGGCCCTCTGCGGGGAGGGAGGAGCGACAGCTTTTCCGTGTTGCTCCCTGTGGCTTCCAAAGGCGGCCGCATTTCTGATGGAGCAGGAAGAGCAGGAACGCTCGCTGCTCCCTGCTTCTGTATGTATTGATTAGCATCACAGGGGTGGGGATGGGGGTGCTGTTCTAGAAACACTCACTTTGATTCCTCCAATAAGTTGCCCCCCCCTACTCCCCGGGTCCTACTAGGAAACTAATTGGGAGTTGATTTTGATGAATAAATGTGCTGCTGCCGCCTGAGGAATTGACCACGCCGGCAGATGGCTGGAGCATGAGAAACACTGTCGTGGCCTTCTAAGGGGCCCATCAATAATAGATCGGCTCCAGCCCTCGGAGAGGGAAGCATTTCTGCTGCAGGTATGAATTATGGATGCCGTTTAGGGTAATGCGGATCTATCTCAAAGGTTCCGTTCAGTTTATGTGCTAGTAAAAGCCGGCAATTTGCTTGTGTTCCAGCTATAATTTGCGCTACATTAAGGGACCCTCCTTTCCATAATGGATGTGCGGTTTGAACGCAGGCGCAGTCGGGCCTCGAGGGCAAGGCCCAGCCCCCTGGCCGTGGAGTGCTGCCAGGTGAGGCGTCTGCAGCCAATCGCGGGGCCTGGGAGCCGGAGAGCTGTGCCGCGGAGGTAGGCGGCGGCCTCAGCTCCTGCCCAAGGTCCTGGGAAGAAGCTGTGCTCAAACCCGGAGCCCTTCTGAAGTCTCTGATCAAATGCACTGGCTGTGTTTCCTGAGAGAAGCACAGAAGAAAACCTGGGCTGACAGGCTCGCCGGAAAGATACAACACTTTTGCAAGAGAAGCCCTGGGCGAGATGGTTAGGAGCTTTTCCTGCAAAAGTGCTTTTGATGGCAGTGATATGTTGGTGTGTCCCGGCGCATCTCTTCCCAACTCTGAGGCCCATGACCTCACGTTTGTGTCCTGAAGTTGGCCCTGGTGAGATCAGACGTTCCCCAAGAGCCGTTTCTTAAACTTAAGAGCACACTACTGTTGCCTAATGAGGTTGTTGGGAGGATTAAATAGTGAACATGTTGATAAATTGCTTAGAACAGGGCCATTTGCTATTATTTTTTTCGTAGGTTTCTGCACATTTTTTAGCAAAGATTAGATGGTCACCATGACTGAGTGGAGCCCTCTGGGGAACCATGAGCCTTTCTTTATTCCCAGATCCCCATGATCCAACAGCGTAGGGAAAAACCTGATTTTACTCTAGGGGTGGAGACAAAAGCAGACTTTTTTTTCCCCTTTCTTTCTTTTTTCTTTTTTTAAAAAAGGTTTATTTATTAGAGAGAGAGTGGGGGAGAGGTTATTTATTTGAGATAGAGAGTAGGTGAGAGGGGCAGTGGGAGAGGGAGAGCGAGAATCTCAGACATAGCCCTGCTGAGTGCAGAGCCTGATGTGGGGCTCGATCCTACCACCCTGAGATCATAACTCGAGCAGAAACCAAGAGTCCGAAGCTTAACCAACTGGGCCATCCAGGCACCTCCAAACTCAGGTTTTTGAGCAAAATTAGATTTAGGTGTTCACGTTCTCTTTGGCTTTTCAAAACACTTTCCTTCCGTGTTGGCAAAGATTCTAGTAGGCTGCCTTTGTTTTGGTGTGATGTGAAATTCTGGTTCTGTCCCTGTTAACTCGAGTGAGTGACTTCACCTCTGCAACTCTACTTAGCTGTGAAAAGAGAGTAGTAATTGTTACCTCATGGTTTTGGGGCTATGAGAGCCAGTGGAGTCTCTGTAGTTGGATTGCCTGGGTTCGATCCTACCTCTAGCACTTGCTGGCCCTCAGACCTTGGCAAAACCCCTCCATTTCTTTAAGTTTTAGTTTTCTTTTTAAGATTTTATTTATTTATTTGACAGCGATCACAAGTAGGGAGAGAGGAGGAAGCAGGCTCCCTGCTGAGCAGAGAACCCGATGCAGGGCTCCATCCCAGGACCCTGGGATCATGACCTGAGCCGAAAGCAGGACCCTGGGATCATGACCTGAGCCGAAAGCAGAGGCTTTAACCCACTGAGCCACCCAGGTGCCCCTGAGTTTTAGTTTTCTTATCTGCAAAACTGGGGCAGTAACACTTCTTAGTTGTTGTGGGATTAAATGGAATAGTGGACTTAAGGAGTTTGGCTCATTACCTGGACGTAAAGGTGTATAATAAAGATTGATGGTGACCATAGCTACTGCCTGGTTTTCAGAGATCTTTACCCGCAAGCAGTGCTGGGAGGTTGTCTCTGAAGAGCGGGCGCTATGGGTAGGAGCCTGGGAAGCCGTGGGTGGGAGGATACCCTGAGGCCCTGGCTGGGTCTGGGGGTAGGTGTCACAGGTCCCTGGTAACTCTCCACTGTGAAGCAGAGAGGATGGAACCGATGGACGCTCGGTGGGAAGCCGACCACGGATGTGACTTGGGGCTTTCCAGGACCCCAGAAAAGAAGGGCCACCTGGAAGGTGATGGAGTGAAGGGCCTAACCTGGGACATTAACTTAAGGATAACCCTGTTTTCTTGGGGTAGGGTGGGTTTCAGCTGGATTGTATTTAATTTAGATAAATAAGCAATACTACTTTGACCTTTCTGTTTGAGAGCAGTTTGTGGTTGTGACTGGTGTAAGGGGCTTGGCTCATAAGAGAGGCTCAGCAAACAGTTGTTCCCTCTCTTTTTCTGTTTCTGTATTTTATCACATTTAATCTCAGCCCCTCAGCAGTTGAAAGGTTGAGACCTAAGGCTCTAGAGCCAGGTAGACCCAGTCTCAAATCCTTGATCCGCCACTTACTTGGCAGTGTGAACCTTGAGTAAATTACCTCATCTCCCTGCACCTCAGTTACACTGTCTATACAATGGGCATTAAAAATACTAGTGTTTGTGAAAATAAAGTGACTCTTAGCCCAGTGCCTCTAACATGATGAGTAGTAACTTTATAAGTGGTGGTTGTTATTACTATCCTTTATGAGTCAAGTAGGGAAAATGAAATTCCATTAAACAAAGGAAGACCCTGGGGGCACAGAGAAGCCAGAAGTCTTCCTTCCTCTGAGATCAGGAAGGACTCAGAAAACCAACACTTGGCTTTCTTGCAATCCAAGCGAGGAGGGAACACTTTGTTCCCAGTATCTCTCAGAGCCAGGATTCCACCAGCCCGAGTGTCCCATGTTCCCCAGAGCTTTCCAAAGCTTAAATATAGATGGAACTTTCTGAGAAATTTGCTGGATCAGAGCTTTCGTCCAAGCAGACAACTTCAGTTGGCCTTGGCTGCCTTTCCTGATTGTCTTGTTCCATGAATCCGTTGTTTCAGTTCATTCTGTGGTTTCTGCTGGAATCTTCCAGAACCACTTTAAGCTTAAAGGGGAGAGGAGGATGGACGCCAGCCTCTGACATAACACAGTGAAAAGACAGTCTGATTTGCTAGAGTTGCCAATGAATCTAATAAGGGTGTTGTTTTAAAATTTTGAATGGTATGTGTACTTATTTAGTTATTTTTAGAGCCGGTTTCTGATTATAAAAGCATTGTGGGGCAATTATGGAAAAATTTGGAAGTCAAATATCCAATTTTTTTTTGAAGGTAAGCAGTTTAATAAAAATCCAATTCCCCAAATCCCACTGGATTTTGAAAAGAATTAACACCTTATAGAATTTATAGTTTTTTTCAATTAATTAATCAATAAATCAGTTAACCAGAAGAATCTTTATTGAATGCCTTTTTTATGTGTGTGCTAACGTTGGTGTTGGGAATATGGTGAGGTAAGAAAATGAAAAGCTCTGAAGGACTGTATAGTCCCAGAGGGAATCCAATCCAATGACAGTGTAATTAGTGATCAAAGATTTGGTCCTTAGGGTGGCAAGAGTTGGGATAGACAATAAATGCGGTGTGAGCAGGGAGACAAATAAGCCCCAAGGTGATAGGAAAGCTTGTCCAGAAATCCAGTGGGGAAACATCCTGTTTCTTAGGCCGCAAGTGAAGGGAAGATGGCTCCCTCTCTCTCTTCTTCCACCCATTACCGTCGATCCGTCCATCCATCCATCCACTCACCTATCCACCAACTCATCTAGCCATTCATTTATCCATCCATCCACAGACCTACCCCTCCATCCAATTACAAATTTTTATTATACTTAGGGGTGCCTGGGTGGCTCAGTTGGTTAAGCATATGCCTTCAGCTCAGGTCTTGATTCCAGGGTCCTGGGATCAGAGCCCAGCATCAGGGCTTCCAGCTCAGCAGGGAGTCTGCTTCTCCTTCTGTCCGTTTCCCTGCTCGTGCTCTCTCACTCACTTTCTCTCTTAAATAAATAAAATCTTAAAAAAATTAGAGAAATTTTGCCATACTTAAATAGCCGTTCTGAGGAGTAATTGATGTACAATAGATGACACATATTTAATGTGTGCAGTTTGGTAAGTTTTGACCTATGGATACACCAGTGAAGCCATCACCATGATCAAAATAATGAACATGTCCATCACCCTCAAAAGTTTTCTGTGCACCTATGTAGGCCTTCCCACCCACCTTCCCAGACAGCTCCTGATCTGATCTGCCTTCTATCTGTGTGCAGTGCATTTCCTACAGTTTTATCAAAATAAAATAATGTGCTTTGGGTTTTAGTCTGGTTTCTTTTACTTAGCATGATTATTTTGAGATTTTATGTATCAGTATTTCATTCCTTCTTATTGCTGAGTAGTATTCCATTTTACGGACACAACAGTATACACAGTTTGTAATTCACTTGTTGATGGATATTTAGGGTTTGTTTGTTTGTTTATTTATTTATTTATTATTTGGCAGGCAGAGATCACAAGTAGGCAGAGAGGCAGGCAGAGATGATGGCGGGGGGGAACAGGCTTCCCACTGAACAGAGAGCCCAATGCGGGGCTCGATCCCAGGACCCCGGGATCATGACCTGAGCTGAAGGCAGAGACCTCAACCCACTGAACCACCCAGGCACCCCTAGGGTTTATTTTTAATCTTTGGCCTATTAAAAAATAAAGCTCCTATGAATATGTATATATAATTTTTTAATGGACATATCTTTTTCTTTGTTCTTGGGTACATACCTAAGAGTAGAATAGCTGGTTCATATGGCAGGCACATTTCTACCTAAAAAGGTAAGAAACTGACAAACTGTTTTCTAGAGCACTATTTTACATTCCTACCAGTAGTCTGTGAGGCTTCTCTCTTGTCCACATCTTCCCCAGCATTTGGTATGGTCAGTCTTTTAAATTTTAGCCATTCTAGTAGGAATACTAGTGGTATGTGACTTTAATTTATATTTCTCTAAAGACTGAAGAGTCTTTTTCCATGTGCTAACCACTGATATCTCTTCTTTGGTGATGTGCCCAAATATTTTGAGTATTTTTTTAAACATTTTATTTATTTATTTGACAGAGATCACAGATAGGCAGAGAGGCCGGCAGAGAGAGAGGAGGAAGCAGGCTCCCCACTGAGCAGAGAGCCCGATGCAGGGTTCGATCCCAAGACCCTGAGATCATGACCCGAGCTGAAGGCAGAGGCTTAACCCACTGAGCCACCCAGGCATCCCTTGAGTATTTCTTTTTATCAGTTTCTTGACTTATTATTGAGTTTTCAGAGTTCTTGATATATTTGGGATGTGTTTTATCAGCTGTATGATTGATCAGAGATATGATCCTCTCAGCCTGCAGCCTGTATTTCATTCTTTTACCAGTGTCTTTTGAAGGGCAGAAGTTTTTGAATTTGATCAAGTCCAATTTAACCATTTGTCCTTTTATGGATTATGCTTTTGATGATGAATCTAAAAAAAAAGCCCAGATCAGGGTTACACAAAGGTATTCTCCTATGTTACAAGGTTTTAAAGTTTTAAATTTTGGGACGCCTGGGTGGCTCAGTTGGTTAAGCGGCTGCCTTCGGCTCAGGTCATGATCCCAGTGTCCTGGGATCGAGTCCCACATCGGGCTCCTTGCTCAGCAGTGAGCCTGCTTCTCCCTCTGCCTCTGCCTGCCTCTCTGTCTGCCTGTGCTTGCCCTCTCGCTCTCTCTCTAACTAATAAATAAAATCTTAAAAAAAATTTAAAGTTTTAAGTTTTATATTTAGAATTATGATACGTCTTGAGTTAATTTTAATATATGATGTGTAGTATGGATAGAAGTTCATTTTCCTTTTTGCACATGAGCGCCTAATTATTCCCATACCATGTGTCAAGGCACGACTGTTTCTCCACTGAATTGTCCATGTGCCTTTGTTACAAATCCGTTGCCCATACACATGTGGGTCTGTCTGTGGACTTTTATTGTTCCATTGATCTACTGATTTATCTTTCTATCTTTATGCCATTGCCACAGTCTTGATTACTAAAGCTTTATAAGTCATGAAATCAGATAATGTTAGTACTCTACTTCATTCTTTTTTTTCTCCTGAAGATAATTTGGCTCTTCTAGGTCCTTTGCATTTCCATATACATTTTATTTTATTTATTTTTTAAAAGATTTATTTATTTTAGAAAGAGGGCATGAGTGGGAGGGGCAGAGGGAAAGAGAGAGAGAGAGAATCTGAAGCGGACTCTGCACAGAGCCTGACATGGGGCTCGATCTCACAACCCTGAGACCATTATTGGAGCTGAAACCAAGAGTTAGACACCTAACTGACTGTGCCATCCAGGTGCCCCCTCATATATATTCTAGAGCCAGTTTGTCAATTTCTACCAAAAAAAGAAAAAGCCTGTTGGGGATTTCCATTTGGATTGCACAGGTTCTGTAGATCAAATGGGGAGAATTTATACGTTGTCTTAACAATATTGAATCTTTATGAACATAATCTATCCTTCCATTTCTTTAGGTTTTTCTAAAACTTCTCTTAGCAGTGTTTATAATTTTCAATGTATGAGCATTTCACGTATTTTGTCAGATTTATCTCTACATGTCATATTTTTATGTTATTGTGAATGTATCATTTTATTAATTTCAATTCATGACTGTCTTGCTATTATATAGACATCTAACTTATTTTTGTGTATTGACATATCCTGCAACCTTGCTAAACTCGCTTACTGGTTCTACTAGCTTTCTTGTCGATTACAGTAGAACTTTTGCTTAATGATCATGCCATCTGCAAATAAAGACAATTTTACATCTTCCTTTTAAAAATTTTTTTATTTATTATTTATTTATTTGATTGCACTGGTTAGAAACTTTAGTATATGTTGAATAAAAGTGGCAAGAGAGGACATCCTATCCTTGTCTTCCTTATCCCAGGGGAGAAGCTTTCCTTCTTTCATTGTGATGTTAGGTTATTTGGATGCTCTCTGTCATGTTGAAGAAGCTCCCTCTAGCCCTCCATTGCGGAGAGAGTTTTTGTTATGAATGAATAAAAAATTCCAACATTTGTTTTGGAATTTCACAAATCAGATTTTTTTGTATCTATTGAGATGACTTTTTTCTTTTTTTAGTTTGCTGCTATGGTGAATTACTTGATTTAGTTTTGAATGTAAACCAAACCTACACTCCTGGGACAAGACTTACTGGTCAAAATTATTAGCCTTTTTATGTACTGTTGTAGTCAATTTGCCGATATTTTATTTAGCAATTTTGCATGTATAATCAGGGAGGTTGGTCTGCAGTTTTTTGGTAATATCTTTGTTTGGGTAGTGGGGTAATGGTGGTCTTATAGAATCAGATGGGAAGCATTTCTCCTTTTTCTACTTTTTAGTAGGGTTTATATAGAACTGGTATTATGTCTTCCTTAGGCGATTGATAGAATTCATCGGCAAAGCCATCTACATATCCAGATTTTATCCAGGTAGCATAGCTCCCTGGGTTCCGGGATCAGACTGCCTTGGTTTGAGTCCTAATTCTAAAACTTAGCAGTAGGTAAACTGGGCAAGTCTCCAGACGCCCATCTGCAAAGTGGAGGAATAACAATGCAGTGGTTCTTACATCATAAGATTGATGTGAGGAGGGGCTCCTGGATGGCTCGGTCGGTTAAGGGTCCAACTCTTGATTTTAGCTCAGATCATGATCTCAGTGTTGTGAGATTGAGCCCTGTGTAAGGCTTTCTCCTGGGTGGGGAATCTGCTGAAGATTCCTCCCTCTGCCCCTCCCTGTGCTCTCTTTCTTTCCTTCTCTCTCTAAAATAAATAAATAAATCTTTAAAAAAAAAAGATTGTTGCGAGGATTAAATAAGATGATATACATATTCAATACATTTTATTATTATTATTGCCACATACCAAAGTCTCCTGGATAAGAGAGAGCTGCATAGTAGGATAGAAAAGGACCTAGAAGGAGGGTGTGGGCTGGTTTTTTTTTTTTTTTTTTTTTGTAGATACAGCCTTACTCACACAAGGCTTTCTGTCCTTACTCCCTAGGGTCATTGAAAAGAAAACTGGGCCCACCATTTAATGTGTGACCAAAGTACCTTCTCCTAGGCTGGTATTCTGCAAGGGATATTAATAATATCAAGTCTTTGTTGGCCACTTACCATATGCCAAATGCTGTCCTGAGCACAATCCCTGTTTTCACCCTGTTACATCTCAGGAGGTGGGTACTGTTACCTCCCTCAGTTTTCCTGATGGAAGACTGAATGAAGCAGAGAGAGATTAGTACCTTGGCCAAAGCTGCACAGCTAATAAGTGGCAGATTGGGATATGAACCTAGGCCGTCTTGGCTCCACAGCTCACTTTCTTGCCCCCTACACTTATAATTTGTTTTTGTAGGGGCTTGGGGGGAGGTGGTGTGAGGTAGGGGTTGAAAATAGCTGAGATAACCCAGGGCACACAAAAGATGTCAGTAAGTGCTACTTTATTTTCCACGAGTTCTACAAAACTCTAGAAAGAATCATTTTTCAATACACCTGTTATTTTATTTTCACTCAGCTGCTGTTCCCAGCAGAGCCCAGATCCAGGGCTGACTCCTATTAGAAGAGGCTCTGTTTTAGCAGACAGGACATGTTCCAATCCCAGAAGAAGTCTGGCTCTGGAGCCTAGAGGTCAAGGCCAATGCCCCCCTGACCCCTGGCACTTGAAGTATGGTCCTTGGACCAGCAGCATCTAATTCATATCACCTGGGAGCTTGTTAGACATGCACAATCTTAGGCTCCTCAACAGATCTACTGAGTTAGAATTTGTATTTTAACAAGACCCCAGGTAATTCGCGTGCACATTAAAGGGTAAGAATCACTGCTTTAAATCAATACTTTTTTCTACTTGATCCTTTCAAGTGGCTACTCAGTTGATGAGGTGATGGGAGTTCACCAACACATCCTGCTGACAGCTGTGATGTTTATGCTCAGTACACATGTGTCTTCCAGAGAAAGATGCAAAGTCAAAAGTCTTCAGCAGGCCAGGTGGGAACTGTGGCAAGCTGGAGCGCATGCGCTCTGTTTAAAGGGGATAGCTGCTGTCTCACTCCTGACAGGTGTTAAATGGGAATGCAAGCTCAATTTGCAGATCTTCTGCTATTTTATTTTTATTTTTTTAAGATTTATTTATTTGAGAGTGAGAGCAAGAAGGAGAGAGAGCAAGAGCAAGAGAGTATGAGCATGAGTAGGGGGGAGGGGCAGAGGGAGAGGAAGAGAGAATCCCAAGCCCACTCCCTGCAGGACACAGAGCCAGTGCAGGGCTCGATCTCAGGACCCTGGGATTACACCCTGAGCTGAAACCAAGTCAACACTTGACTATGCCACCCAGGTGCCCCAGATCTTTTGCTGTTCTGATCATAGTGGGATATCTGCATATTTTTCTGAAATCCCTTATCTGTTGAACATTAACAACTAATTAGAGGTAATAACATAACCTTGTGGGTCAGACAGGCATGTGTGCAGGCCATATTCCTCATGGGCTGTCAGTTTGTGACCTCTGACCTAAAAATGACTTCAGAGTAGCCCAAGTTCTTGAATAAATCAAGTATGTATTGTGCATGACTGTCTTTGGGATGTTTGGGAGTTTTTGCACACAAGACATTTCATTGTTTGGTGTTCTTTTTTTAAGATTTTATTTATTTATGAGACAGAGATCAAGAGAGGGAGCACGAGCAGTGGGAGGGGTAGAGGGAGAAGCAGACTCCCTGCTGAGCAGGGATCCAGATTCTGACCTGATCCGGTCCTGGGATCACGACCTGAGCCAAAGGCAGACACTTAATTGACAAGCAACCAGGTGCCCCTTTCATTGGTTTTGATGCCAGCCACGCACAACCACAATTCAGTTGCTCTTCTCTCTCTTGCACTTTGGCATGTATCTGTCCCCTCTCCATAAAACTGTCCATTCCCCACCTACACATCTGGTTAGCTGTGATTCATCCTTCAAAACCCAAACTAAGCTTCACCTCTTCTGTGAACGTTTTCTGGTTTCCCACATTGGACTTGACCACTAGTCCTCCCACCCCTGTGCCTGGGCCATCTTCTCTTGGAATCAAGAGAAACCTTTTTCCCTCTTCGTTCTCAGATGTCAGAGACGGAGTCTTACGTAGTTCTGTGTTCCCAGCGTCAGAAAGTGTCAAGCATGGAGTAGATGCTCGTGCTAGTTATCTATCAGAGCACAGTAAACTACCCTAGAACATAGCAGCTTAAAACCAATATTATCTGCAAATAAAGTTTAAAATTAAAAAAATAAAAAAGCCCCCAAGCCCCAATATATCTGTATTCATTACCTTCATTTTCAGTGGGTTGGGAATCTGGGCATGGGTTAGCTGAGTGCCTCTGGCTCCAGGCCTCTCACAGGGTTGCAGTCAGAGTAGACTGGGGCTGTAGTCTCGTGTGCATGAAGGCCCAACTGGGAAGCGTCTGCTTCTAAGCTCACTCATAAGGTTACGGGCAGGATTCTGTTATTTGGGGACTGATGGAACTGAGGGTTTCTGTTTTCCGCTGATTGTTGGCCAGAGAACTTCCTCAGTTTTTGCCACATGGGCCTCTCACTGAACACCTTACAGCGTGGCAGCTTTCTCTCAGAGGGT
Organism: Taxidea taxus jeffersonii; assembly: GCA_003697995.1. Classification (NCBI taxonomy): domain Eukaryota; kingdom Metazoa; phylum Chordata; class Mammalia; order Carnivora; family Mustelidae; genus Taxidea; species Taxidea taxus. Next base: position 11,622 of record RCUC01154251.1, read on the forward strand.
GAGTGAGGGAGCATCCCAGATGGAAGACACTGCCTCTATGCAACCTAATCTCAGAGGTGACCTCTCCTCACCTCTGCTGCTAGAAGCCAGCCACAGAATACAGCCCACTGTCAATGGGAGGGACTTGCACAGGGTGGGACCAGGAGGCAGGGACTTACCAGAGCCATCTTAGAGGTCACCTACCATAATGCTCAAATTGCTACATGCGCCATGGTCACTTGTCCAGCCTTGGGATTCGGATCACCCAGGTTCAAATCCCAGTCCCACTGCCTTCCCTGAGTAAGCTTAGTAATAGGAATGGGCATCAAAGACTTTCTGACCCATGGGATGATTATGGCAACTGTGCTTGACACAGTTCCTGCCTGGTTCTGAATAGTGTCACTGTAATTAGTGTTGTTACTTAGAAATGATTATTGAAGGGCGCCTGGGTGGCTCAGTTGGTGAAGTGTCTGCCTTCAGTTCAGGTCATGATCCCAGGGTCTGGGATTGAGCCCTGCATCAGGCTGTTTGCTCAGCAGGGAGTCTGCTTCTGTCTCTCCCCCTCCCCTCTGGCTCTTGTTCTCTCTCTCTCTCAAATAAATGAATAAAAAACCTTAAAAAAAAGAGAAATGGTTATTGAATGTACCAGAGGCACATAGGTAAGAGACTGAACATAGGAGAAATAGAATAGGCAACAGAAACAGAAGGAAAATGGGGATGGTTGGCTGGCTTAGTTGGTAGAGCATATGACTCTTGATCTCAGGGTTGTGAGTTTAAGCCCCATGTCGGCCTTGGGGCCTAGTTGAAAGAGAGAGAGAAGGAAAATGGCTGTTGAGATGCCCAGGCCTCTGAATCTCTCCCTTTCCATCAAGGTACTCATTTTTAGACATTTTTCTCTTTCTCATGATCCATTAGCTTGATCTTTGCCCTCATCTGACCCTCATTCCCACATCCTGCCTTCTCTTCCAGGTCTAGTGGGATATTCCTTTTTTGCTCACATCTGGTCCCTTTCTCACACCAGATTGTTTTAACCTTTGCCATCCCCAGGCCAGAATGCTCCCAGCCATCCATTTGTTCCTCTCCTACCCCATTGTTCAGTGGTTGAGTGCTACAAGGAGGACTGGTCTGACAGTGTAGGTGGTTTGGGCTCATTACAGGTTCATCTCTGCTGGCTTCCCTTGCTGCCTCCTGGTCATCTTGTTGTTTGTTTTGTTTTTCAAAACTATGAGAAGTAGTCTTATTTAAATACACATGACATGTTTTTCTGCCTTTTCCTCCTGCTTCCTGCCCTTTCTCAGCTGATGGTCTTGTCATGTATTTTATGGTAGTAGTAACACTCAGCACTTACCACTTACCCTGGGTTGGTTGCCATGAAAGCCCCTGAAATGAATGATCTCAGTTACCACAACTCCTACGAAGTTGGTGTCACCTCTATTTTATACATAAGAAAAATTGAGCTCAGAGAGGTGGGATCCAAATCCATGTCATCTGAGCCCCCGCCTTAAGCTCTTACTCACTTTGATGGAAAAAGTAGTTTGGATGATTTGGTCTGCCTACTCCTCATCTCTGCTTAGCCAGCAGACTGCACAAAGCTTCCACTCAACCCCAGCGCTTCCCCCAACTTGTTTTTCCCCCAGAGACCTGGAGGCCACATTACTGAATGCTCTTCCTGCTTGACCCTTCTTTGGCGCTCCAGACTGCTGGCTACTACAGTCCCTTTGGAGCTCATTCCTGGCTTATGTGGTTCTGCACACTCCTGGCTCCTCTCCCACAGCTGCCCAAGCTTCATACCAACTCTGTGTCTTCATTCTGTCACCTGAATGTTGGTGCTTTCTGAAGCTCTGTCCTGGCCCCCCTTGTAGGCTGCACAGTCTTCCTAGCCGCCCTCCTGTACTGTCATGGCTCCAACTGTCAGCTCTCCAGGAATGATTCATCTATTCATGTTTTAGTCCTGACTTTTCTTTTAAGATTTTTATTTACTTACTTATTTTAGAGAGAAAGAGAGGGAGCAGGGGGAAGGGCAGAGGGAAAGGGAGAGCAAGAATCTTAAGCAGATTTCACACCCAGCTTAAGGCTCACCTCGGGGCTTGACCTCACCACCTTGAGATCATGACCTGAGTTGAAACCAAGAGTCACATGCTTAACCAATTGAGCCATCCAGGTGCCCCTAGTCCTTACATTTTATTTGAAGCTTTTGATCTGTATTTCTTACCAGTTGGATGTTCTGGAGGTATTTCGAAATCAGTTTGACTGAACTCAGTGTCTGCTTTTCCATACTACCTCCTTTGCCCTTCACTGCATAGCCTGACAGTATAACCTTCCTCCAGTCTGGTCTTTAGTTACCAGATTCTAGTATCCCAAATATTACTAATATTATCCCAAACATTACTAATAATGGTTCTGCTGGAAAGATCCCTGCCTCACCTCAGTTCCTTATTATTATTAACTGGACTGACTCAGAAATTTCCCAGAAAGTCTCTGCCTTCAGTATCTCCACAGCTACCCATCTCCACAAAAATAGACCCATTTAAAAGAAGATGTGGTGTGTGTGTATATATATATATATATATATATATATATATATATATATATATGCAATGGAATACTATGCAGCTATCAAAAAACCAAAAATCTTGCCATTTGCAATGACATGGATGGAACTAGATGGTATTATGCTGAGTGAAATAAGTCAATCAGGGAAAGACAATTATCATGTGATCTCTCTGATATGAGGAATTTGAGAGGCAAGGCAGTGGGCCGTGGGGGTTAGGGAGGAAAAAAATGAAGCAATATGGGATCGGGAGGGAGACAAACCATAAGAGACTCTTAATCTCATGAAACAAACTGAGGGTTGCTGGGGGGTGGGAGGGTAGGGAGAGGGTGGTTGGGTGATGGACATTGGGGTAGGTGTGTGCTATGGTGAGTGCTGTGAAATGCATAAGCCTGATGATTCACAGACCTGTACCCCTGGGGCAAATAATATATTATATATTAATAAAAAATAGACCCATTTATGCTATTTTCCAGTTTAATTTTTTTTCCACTGTGTACTTAATAAATACCCAATTTATCAGACTAGCATTCTAGGATCTTCTCATATTGCCCAAACACTCTTTTCTTTTTTAAAAAATTATTTAAACTCAATGAAGTTAACATATATGTATACTGTATTACTAGTTTCAGGGGTAAAATTTAGTGATTCATATCCCTAAATGCATATAACACCCAGTGCTCCTTACATCAAGTGCCCTCTTTAATGCCCATCCCCCAATCATCCCCTCTTCACGTCCCCTCCCCTCTAGTAACACTCAGTTTGTTCCCTAGAGTTCAGTGTATACACACACACAAAACATACACACACCCCACATCATCTTTATCATTCATTCATCTGTCAATAGACGTCTGGCTTCTTTCCACATTTTGGATATTGTGGACATTGTTGTTATGAACATTGGGGTGCCAGTGCCCCTACGAATCACTGTGTTTGTATCCTTTGGATAAGTACTTAGTAGTGCAGTTGCTGCATCATAGGGTAGTTCTGTTTGTAACCTTTTGAGGAACCTCCATGCTGTTTTCCAGACTGGCTGTACCAGTTTGCCTTCCCACCAACAATGTAGGAGGGTTCCCCTTTCTCCACATCCTCTCCAATATCTGTCATTTCCTGACTTGTTAATTTTAGCTATTCTGACTGGTGTGAGGTGGTATCTCATTATGCTTTTGATTTGTATTTCCCTGATGCCAGGAGATGTGGAGCATTTTTCATGTGTCTGTTGGCCATTTTTATGTCTTCTTTGGAGAGGTGTGTGTTCATGTCTCCTGCCCATTTCTTGACTCGATTATTTGCTTTTTGGGCATTCTTTATAGATTTTGGATACTAGCCCTTTATCTGATAAGACATTTGTGAATATCTTCTCCTGTCCCATAGGTTGCCTTTTAGTTTTGTTGACCTTTTCCTTTGCTGTGCAAAAGCTTTTTTTTTTTTTCTTAAAGATTTTATTTATTTATTTGACAGAGATCACAAGTAGGTAGAGAGGCAGGCAGAGAGAGAGAGGAGGAAGCAGGCTCCCCGCTGAGCAGAGAGCCCAATGCGGGGCTCGACCCCAGGACCCCGAGATCATGACCTGAGCCGAAGGCAGAGGCTCAACCCACTGAGCCACCCAGGTGCCCCTGTGCAAAAGCTTTTTATCTTGAAGTTCCAATAGTTCACTTTTGCCTTTGTTTCCCTTGCCTTTGGAGATGTGTCTTGGAAGAAGGTGCTGCAGCTGAGGTGGAAGAGGTTGCTGCCTGTGTTCCACTCTAGGGTTTTGATGGATTCCTGTCTCACATTGAGTCTTTAATCCATTTTGAGTTAATTTTTGTGTATGGTGTAAAGAAATGGTCCAGTTCCATTCTTCTGTATATGGTTGTCCAATTTTCCTAACCCCATTTGTTGAAGAGACTCTCTTTTTTCTGTTGGATATTCTTTCCAGCTTTGTTGAAGATTGGGTTGACCATAGAGTTGAGGGTCCATTTCTGGGTTCTCTGTTCTGTTCCATTGATCTACGTGTCTGTTTTTGTGCCAGTAGTCTACTGTCTTGGTGATTGCAGGTTTGTAATACAACTTGAAATCTGGCATTGTGATGCCCCAAGCCTTGATTTTCTTTCTCAACCTTCCTTTGGCTGTTTGGGGTCTTTTGTGGTTCCATATAAATTTTAGGATTGTTTGTTGCAGTTCTGTGAAAAATGCTAGTGGTATTTTGACAGGGATTGAATTGAATGTGTAGATTGCTTTGGGTAGCATCAACATTTTAACAATATTTGTTCTTTCAATCCATGAGCATGGAATGTTTTTCAATTCTTTGTGTCTTTCTTAATTTCTTTCATAAGAGTTCTGTAGTTTTCAGAGGGTAGTGTAGATCCCAGTACCTCTTTGGTTAGGTTTATTCCTAGGTATCTTAACTTTTTGGTGCAGTTGTAAGTGGGATGAATGCCTTGATTTCTCTGTCTTCTGCCTCATTGTTAGCAAATAGAAATGTGACAGACTTCTGTGCATTGATTTTTATATCCTGTAACTTTGCTGAATTCCTGTATTAGTTCTAGCAGTTTTTTTGGTGGAGTCTTGGATTTTCTACATGGAGAATCATGTCGTCTGCAAAGAGGGAAAGTTTGACTTCTTCTTTGTGGATTTGGATGCCTTTTATTTCTTTTTATTGTCTGATTGCTGAGGCTAGGAATTCCAGTACTATGTTGAAGAATCCAAACCCACTTTTCTAAGTTCATTATTAAAAGTAATATTTGGTAATTATTAGTTTAGTAAAAAGCTCTTGATTTTTGTAGATTTATCTTATAACCATATGACATATGAAATTTGCTCTTTAACTGGCTGATACAGTGGGTTACAGTGAAGATACTGTGATCTTAAGCTATCCTTGTGTTCCTAACATAGGTTGTGTTATTCTTTTGATGAGCCGATGGATTTAATTTTTTTTTTTAAAGATTTTATTTATTTATTTGACAGAGATCACAAGTAGGCAGAGAGGCAGGCAGAGAGAGAGAGGAGGAAGCAGGCTTCCCGCTGAGCAGAGAGCCCGATGTGGGGCTCGATCCCAGGACCCTGGGATCATAACCTGAGCCGAAGGCAGAGGCTCCAACCCACTGAGCCACCCAGGCGCCCCGGATTTAATTTTATAATAATTTATGTAAAATTGTTTCTGTATTTATAAATGAATTTATGCATTGCTTTCATCTTTTAAAGTTTTCTTAACTGACTTAAATAAGGTGATAATGATTTCATCAAACTAATATTGAACATACATACATGTGGGCCTGTTAGGCTTTTTATTTCTTCTTTTTTAATTTTTAAAAATTTTATTATTTTTTATCTGAGAGAGAGAGAAAGACTCTTAAGCAGGCTGCATGCCCAGTGCGGAGCTGAAGCAGGGCTCGATCTCATGACCCTGAGATCATGATCCGAGCTGAAATCAAGAGTTGGACGCTTAACCAGCTGAGCCTCCCAGGCTCCTGTCTAGGCTTTTTACATGTATACATTCATTTGATCTTCACAACATTTTCTGAAAATCCAGTTTCATAGTTTGTGCTGCTTATGATTCAGTGGGCCCTTTCATGTTGAAGACAGAGGCCTGAACTCAGGCTTGGGAAATTTTCTTCTGCAGTGTTTGATTATTGCCTCTGTTCATTTCTCTCTTCTCTCTGCTCTGAAACTAGATGGATTCCAGAATCCCAGAGTTTCTGCTTACAAAGTATGTGTATCTGTTAACCTCATGGTACTTCGTTTGTTCTCATGTACACCATGCGGGGGTAATAATGAGCTCTGGCCTATGGGGTGGTTGTGAGGATTATAACGTTCCATCTGGTTGAGCTCTCTGCAAAATAGTCACTAAACATCAGCTGTTATTATTTGCATTAGCATTGTAATTATATATTTTTTAAAGATTTATGTATTTATTTGACACAGAAACACAAATAGGCAGAGAGGTAGATGGAGAGAGACAGAGGGACACAGGCTCACTGCCGAGCAGAGAGCCCGATGTGCGGCTCGATCCCAAGACCCTGAGCCGAAGGCGGAGGCTTTAACCCACTGAGCCACCCAGGTGCCCCATAGTTGTATTTTTGATCCTCCTTCTCCCTTCCATACAGGGGAGTCCAGACGACAGTAGCTTAGATGGTGGCCAAGGGGAGTTGGCTGGTGGCTGCTCTGGAGGTTCTGTGCCCCTCCTGGTAGCGGGGTCTGCTGGCTACTCGGGCTTCTTCCTGCAGCTCCAGCCCAGAGACACACAGAGGGTGTATTCACATACAGGGAGTCATGCTGCCCCACTTAATCCCCACCAGTTCCTGGGGCCCCAGACTAGACAAACAGATCTGTTCTCCGAGGCCCATGCAGTTATTTCCTTAAATGACTATCCTGTAAATCACATTTCAATATACCTAGTTCAAATACCAGATAGCTATAAATAAAAGATTCCCTCAAACGATAGACTCTTCCTTGTAATGAACATCAATCTCTTGAGCTCAGGTTCAGTAGAAAAGTAAAAATAAAAAAAATCCATAGTTATAGATTCAGGTTAGCCTTTCTTACGGTTTTAATAACAATTGTCCAAACACCATTAAATGAAAGCATACACCCTTCCCAGTGCGAAGAGACCAGTCTCTTTTGTTTCAAAATCTAATTTTCTCCCTGGTGGGATTTTTCTGCACCAAGTCTAAAGATAACTGCCTTTCTCTTTTTAAAATATCCCTGACTTGGACAGCTAGTAGGTAGTGCAGCTGTTGGCAGCCAGAACATGCCGAATCATTTCTCCATTCTGTCATTCAAGCATTCATTCATTCACTTAGACCAGTGACAACAGCACAAACCACTGTGGAGTGCCCATTGTTTCTGGCCTGGGACAGGGAGTACAAGATGACTGAGCCCAGAGCTCTTGGCTCACCTGGAATTAGGGATGACTTTCCCTCCAGCCTTCTTGCTCCCATCTCTGCACTTTGGGGCTACATTCACCTCCTTTGAGGTCCTCCAAGCACCTAGTTCCTTTCTCCCAAGACCTTTGCATGGAGCATTTCTCTTTGCTCGGGCAGTTCTTTCCTTTGTCCTGCCCCCCCAAGGCTTCTTTCTCAGGAAGGCATTCCCAAGACTCTAGGACCTTACACTTCTTAACCTTGGCACCCTGTTCTTCTCCTTCCTAGCACCTAGCTCAAGCAGAATTTAAGAAATGTAAGTAACTATGGTTTACTGTCTCCTCCCCTCCTAGAACCCAAGTTCTGTGTGAACACAGGCCATTCTGACTTTTTCGCCACCATAACCCACCTCCCCCCCACACCCCGGGTTTAGCACAGAGCACACTATCGGTGCTCAATAAATATCTGGCAAGGAAGGAACAAAGTCATGCTCTCTACCTTGTGGTGTTTACAGTCCTGGGGGTGTGGTAATTGCCAGCTGAGTGGCCATGGATACTTTACCTGCCTCTCTGCCTCAGTTTTCCCCTCTGTGAAAGGGAGAAAACAATAGTACTATCACAGAGTTGTGAGAATTTAATGAAATAATACAGTAAAGCTCTTAGAAAGTGTCTCATGCATAGTGAGTGCAGTGCCTCATAAGTCAGCGGTGATGATGACAGTGATGACAAATGCATCATGTTCTGTGGCAGCTCTGAGTTGATGTCAAACTAGGCCTGAAAGGATTCACTCTCAAATAAGTGATGCTGGAGGTCAACACTAGGCGAGTGATCAGGGAAAGCCGCTCTGAGGAGGCGATGGTTGGGCTGAGCCCGCGGGGGCAAGAAGGAAGGAGCCGGGGAATGGATCTCTCAAGCAGAGAGAGCAAAAGGGGCGGTGGCCCTAGGAGGAATCCTCCTGGGTTTGCTCACGGACCAGCCCAGAGGCCCTTACAGCCACACTGGACCGGGCCAGTGGGCAGGCGGTGGTAGGAGAGGCGGTCAGACCATGCAGAGCCCTTTAAATCTTGGTGAGGAGTTTAGATCTTATTTGGAGGTGGCGGAGAGTTTTAAGAAAGGCATGATGTGATTGGAATTTTAAAGTGTCACTCTATGGGAAACAGTATGGAGGGTCCTCAAAAAGCTGAGAATAGAATTGTCATATGATCCAGCATGTGGTATGGGTATTTCTTTATCTGAGGAAAGAAAAATCATTGTCTTGAAAAGATTCCTGCACCCTGTATTCATTGCAGCATTATTTATAAGAGCCGAGGCATGGCAGTGACCTAGGAGTCCAGAGTCCAGCAGGAGCTGAAAGGACAACATGATTGTGTGTGTGTGTGTGTGTGTGTGCACCCACAAAGGAATATTACTTGGTTATGAAAAAGAAGGAAATCTTGCCATTTGTGACAACATGGTTGGACCTTGAATGCATTATGCTAAGTGAAACAAGTCAGAGAGAGACAAATGCCCTGTAATCTTATCCGTAGAACCTAAAACACTGAAGCAAAAAGGAAAAGGAAAACAGAAAAATGGACTCATGCATACAGAGGCAGGAGGAGTGGTGGTCAAAAGGTACAAACTTCCAGTTATATGAATAGGTAAGATGAATAAGTTTCGGGGACATATAATGTGCAGCGTGGTGACTATAGTCAGCAATCCTGGATTGTTTATTTGAAAGTTGCTAAGAGAGTAGATTGTAAAATTTCTCATCACAAGACAAAAACATTTATGACTACATGTGGTAATACATGTTAACTGAACTTACTGTGGTAATCATTTGCAATATATACATATATCAAATCATTAAGTTTAACCCCTACAACAAGGGCGGTGTTATGTGTTGAATGAATGAGTCACTGGCCACTGGTTGGAGAATGAGTTGTAGGGAGAAGATTGGAAATGTGAACAGAATATGCCAGGCCGAGAAGGGCGTTTCGGAGCGAGGAAAGGCCACAGGACCTGAGTCAGGAATGTGTCTTGTCTAGGGGAACAGAGAAATTTCAGGGTGTCTGGAACCTAGTGCGCTTGGAGTAAGATGCATTTGCAAATGTGATTTGCTTCCAGACTTTCAAGTCCCAAAGGATATTCCACAGTGTTTGGATTTACCATTGAGAAAAGATTCTAGAAGGTTATTTAAGAAGGGGATTGGTAGAAAGTATCATTCGGATGAGGTCCAACCAGAACAGCATAAACTTTTCTACATAATTCAAGGAAAAATCATTTAGTACAGGGAAGAGCTGAGGAACCAACCAAGGATGGGATGGCACCTCACAGGTTACCAGCCGTGGGAAGCCAGCTGCTCTCTCCGGGCTGGCAGTACTTGGGGAGGAGGTGGTGTTACCAGAATCCAGAAGCTGGGGCCTTGCAGTAGGATGGAGCTCCACGGTGGGGGCTGTCCCGCCAAGCTCAGGCCACGGGAGAGATGCAGAAGCTGCCAGTCACTGCCTGAGGCTGACTTCTGTCTTTCGCACCCCAGATACCCCACTAGCGCGTCCCACTGGCCAGACCTGACCAGCACTCAGCTGGCAAGGAAGACTGAGAAGCACAGCGGGGAGGAGAAGGGCCAGAACAGATCTTGGGGCAACAGGACGTGGCTGCCTACTGGACCAGCCCCGTTTTCTAGGGAGACTGCAGTTTCAGCTGTGTCCAGAAAGGTATAGTATGAGGGAGGCCAATTAGGAAATTACCACAAGATCTAAAGGATCTGAGATGAGAATCTGAACTGGGCAGAGGTGGAGAAGAATGGGGAGGGAGAGTTCAGAGGACACGGCCACTTGAATATAGGATCTGAGAGGGAGCAGTAGTGGAAGTGATATTTGAGGTTTTCTCATATGAGGCTGTGCAGCATCCGGGCGGGGAGCAGGAGGAAGGAGCATGAGGAGCTCCACTGCAATGTCTCAATTTTGATATTCCTGCAGGTCACCCACAGGAGACCTTGTGTTCCCCCCTCAGAACCTTGATTTCATCGGTTTGACAATAATGAGTAGTAATAGATAGCGTTTCTTGATGCTTCCTACGTGCCAGGTGTGGCTCTAAGCACTTCACATGTAATAACTAATGTAATCCTGACGGTGCCCTTGTGAGGTAGATGGTGCTGCCCTCATTTTACTGAGGAAGAAACTGAGGCACAGAAAGATAACGCCTGATGGAGCTCAGCTAGCTTGTAGGGGCTGTAACGGAAATCCAGGTGGCCTTGCTTCAGCCCACCTCAACCTCCCAGCACCTCTTGGAGGATTGGGGTAATAGAGCCCGGGGTCTGGCAGAAAGCGGTCATGTTCTGGTTTAATATTACTGTTGGAAATACAGTTGCTTTTGTGAGAAATGCCAGCGCACGTTACCTTTAGGAGAATGAGAGAGATACAGGGGCGTCTGGGTAGCTCAGTCCATTAAGCGTCTGATCTCAGCTCACGTCTTAATCACAGCGTCATGAGTTAGGCTCTGAGCTGGGTGTGGAGTCTGCTCGAGAAGAAGGAGGAGGAGAAGAGTGAGAGATATCAGTGATTCCACTGAAAGAGGGAGGAGGAGGTGTGGGAGGTGGAATAACAACATTTGAGGTTTGATAGCCTTGAATTCAAATCTGATCTCTTAACCTTGACGTCTCGGGGCCTGGAACAAAGGAACTTAAATTTCCTTCTCGTTGGCTTGTTGGTTTGTAAAACGGGCACAGTAAGGCCTCCTCTGGATGTCGGGAGGACAAGGCCAGGCTAAGGACGTGCAGTGCCTCGAGTGTACCCGGCACAGCTGTTAGGTCTCTTTTCCTGGGGACTCTGTTGGCCCAACCCCTCTAACCCTTGGTCCTTGGCTCTCTAGGGGTTTGTCTTTTTGTGAGCACCCTTTCCTCTCACCCTTGGCTCCTCCTCATCAAAGGTGTTAGAACACCTCCAAAGCTCCAGCTCTGAAAGCCACACAGCCCACGATCTCAAGGCCCCGGGCTTTCCACTGGTCCAACAGGGCCATAAGCACAACCTCTAAAGTGGGTAGAGTACTGGGGGCCATGCTGAGAACATGGGCACAGCAGTTTGTCCTCAGAGTGCATGGGTTGACATTCTGAGGACATTCTGAGCCTACTCAAGGCAAAGGAAGATCGCTTGGGGACAGGATCAACACCGGCATAATGTCTGTAAGAGTTGTAAGCATCTTGAAGATGGACATTCTATTCATACAATGTCATATCATTACTTTAAATTTGGTCATGGGTAGGGGCACCTAGGTGACTCAAAAAAAAAAAGCGTCTGCCTTTGGCTCAAGTCATCATCCCAGGGTCCTGGGATTGAGTCCCGGGTTGGGCTCCCTGCTGTGCAGGGAGTTTGCCCCTCACCCTGCTCCTGTGTTCTCTCAAATAAAAAAATTAAAAAAAAAAAAGAATTTGGGCATCGGTAAATGAATCAAATTGCTCTTACCTTCATTAATTTGTTCACCAAGAAATGACTGAGTACCTACTACGTGCTGTGTGCATGGTAAAAAGTGCTGGAGGTACAGCACTGAACAGAAACCCTGTTGGAGTTCACTTTCTAGCTGGGATGCACGAATAAATCAACCGATCAGCAAGCACACCAGGGACGTAAGGCAGCTTAACTTGATGATAAACGTTGGATGGAAAACAAGAGACAGACACACCAGTGTGCTGGAGAGAGTGTTCCGGGAGCCCTCTCTAGCAAGCATCTGAGATGAGACCTGCAGGTAGATCTCACCTCTATTCCGGGTACACAGATCGAGATTGGAATTCTTCAGGCGTGGAAGGGACAGTTTGGGTTGAGACTTCATTTACATTTCAAGAGTGCTCAGAAACCTTTGGAAGCAATTTTCTCTGCTGACTTTGGGGAATTAATTAGTTAATACCTGCATGACCCTCGAAAATCTGGGAGGAACGGAAACATATGATTATTATTTCCCCATTGAGGCTTTCTAAATGGAGGTCTGAGTACCTGGGATTCTTGCCCAAAGGAGGCTGGAAGAGAAATGCCCCGCAGTCCCCTGCTAAAGAAACCTTCCTTTCTCCTGCCCTGCTGGGAAATCTGACTTCTATTTTCATAAGGCCAAAGAGGGACTTGGAAACAGGGCCAGTTCTGACTCTGTAATTAATTTCAAAGAAAGTCTTTCACCTTCGCTGCCTATAAAAAGATTAAAAAGTAACTTTTGTTTAGGTAATACCTTCCTCTAGAGAGCTCAGTCCACTGAGCAGCAAGGAGGTTGGTCATGTCGCCCTGCTTGTGAGGTAGGCAGAAATCTACCACGTTTTCAGTTTTGTTTTTTAAGCATTCAAGAACTTAACACCAGAGTTTCTCCAGCAACCTTGGGGAATCCTGCTGTCAGAACCATACCTTTTCCTCAATCCCAGAACCTTATCCTTGACTCTTGTTTGCTTCCTTTTGAGAATTTGGATTTTTGCTGATAATTTTTCTCCAGTTAATCTCTCCCTCTGCTTTTTCCTAAGAATAGCTAATGTCAGTTGTGCCCTTCCTTGCCCCAAGGCAGGCACTTGGCATGCATCATCTCATTCAATTGAAAATTTATGGAGGTAGGTCCTGCTGGTCTCACAAAGGTCACAGATGAGCATAGTGAGGCTCACGGGAGCCAAGGAACAAGGAACTTCCTGAGATCCCAGTGCTTGTAAGCGACTGGCCACCATAGCACACACTCCAAACACGTGCCTGCTTTGAGTTCAAGGCCTGAGGATAACTTGGATGTCTTTGAGATTCTTTGCGCAGTACCACATTCAGGGCACCGAAGGCATACCCTATATTTATTTATCTTTTGGGTGACAGTACCGTTTTCTTTTTTTTTTTTTTTTGCGTGTGAAGCAGCGTGGGTGGGAGGTGGGCGGGTGCAGAGTGGAGAGAAATGCCTTTTAGGGATCGTCTGCTAAACCTTGTGAAGCCGTAGCCGTGTCTCGGTGCCAGACAAATGTGCCTGCTGACTTAATGACTCTGAAGGATGACGAGGCTTAAAAAATCGACTGTCACTGCAGAGTTTGGAATGGATTGAAATAGAGCGCTTGAGTCATCTGTTAGAGATGCCACTCTGGGCCCGTGTCATGCGATGCCCAGTTAGCGCCAGGAGCACGTCAAAAACCAGACCCAACTTTGCTTCGATCCTCATGCCTAAGGGCCCTTGTCCTGTGTGAGGGGACTGCGGGATGGACACTGTTCCTTGGCAAACATCCCATTTCTGGTGGCCATGGTCGTGGAAGGGTGCGGCTGAGTTAGAGACAGGCCTCTAGTTCAGTGATTAGTAACACAGTGAGATTCTCAACAGAGCTCCCGGCAAGAGTGACAAGATAGGTTCTGTATTGCCTGCAGTGTCCCTGCCACCCAGCTTCAATGGCCGTATACATACCTTGGCCTGCCCCATAGCCAGGTGCCTCCCGCTGTGTTCCCAGAGTACGCCTGCAACCCCAGCCCGTCACCAGCCCAGATGTCACACCACACCTTGTCTGGAATTCATCCTCACCTCCATCGTATGGAAATCATTCAGAGCATGGGGTTGAGAATCAGAGGAACTGTAAGTGGAAGGTCCCCACCGTTTCAGACGTGTATATGACAGACCCACGTAAACTGAGGGATGCCTGCCTGCAACCAGTCAGGATGTCGGTGGGAGCCAGCATAACTCAGAGAAGCACCTCAAGCATTATTGTGTACGGGGTGCGGTGGGCATCTTCCTTAGCAAGGTGGAGGTGGGTGTGCAGATCCGATGGCAGAGAAGGCTGGAGGATGGAGATACTGCGCTTTGTAATGGAGCAGACCAACCGACTTAGAAACCTGTTCCACTACCAGCTGTGTGACCTTGGACAAGTTACTTAACCCCTCTGTGCTTGAGTTGTGCCAGCTTGAAAATGAAGATTAATAGCATCTAACTAGTGGGTTGTCATAGAGATTAGATCATCAGGGGTACAAGTGTCGGGTCCTGTGTTAGTGCTCAGTGAATTTTAGCTGAAAAACAAAGCCAATAAAAAGGGATCCAGGATCTAATTTTTGACTCAGGAAGATGCAGAGGATTGGAATAAGCAGAGGCTCATCATCCAGCAGGATGATAATTAAGTAGAAAATCCTGTGAGGACCTTTGGCCTGGGGGAATAGTAACCACATCTTACTTAGAAGTACCATCAGGACACACCTGGGTGGCTCAGTCAGTTAAGCTGCTGCCTTTGGCTCAGGTCATGATCCTGGTCATGGGTCCTGGGATCCAGGGTCCTGGAATGGAGTCCTGCATTGGCCTTCTTGCTCAGCTGGGAGCCTGCTTCTCTCTCTGCCTCTGATTGCCAGTCTGCCTGCTTGTGCTCTCTCTCTTTCTCTGACAAATAAATAAATAAATTTTAAAAAAAAGTATTGTGAAAAAAAAAGTATCATGAAGTATCATTAGTGCCCCAATGAGTGGTATTGAAAAGAAGGAAAACCTGTAATATTGGAAGAGAGAAGTCTATTAGTGTAGATGACATGTATGTAGACAGTATTTAGTTTATACAGGAATGGTATAAATATACTTGGCCTTTGTCCCTGGTTCCTGGCACAGAGTTCCTGAAACTTTTGGTATTCTCTGAATGATAGGAGTGTCTTTTCTTACTTAAAAATGAGCCCTTGGGAGTACCTGGGTGGCTCAGTCGGCTAAGCCTCTGACTCTTGATTTTTCAGGTCATGCTCTCGGGGGTGTGAGATTTTTCAGGTCATGCTCTCGGGGGTGTGAGATCGAGCCCTGCATTGGAGGGAATCTGCTTGGGATTCTCTCTCCCTCTCCTCTCCACTTTGGCTCACATACTCTCTCTCTCTTTTTCTCTCTCTCAAAAAAGAGCCCTTTTAACAACCTGAGTTAATGCTAATGAGGTCACTAGGGTGGAACCCCTAGATACAGCCTCAGGATGGGGCTGTTCATCAGAAAGAACAAGTGATGAGGATAGTACTTTCAGCTCTACCCCCTGGCCTTTTAGGAGTGTGTATGTGTGCTGGGAGGGGGAGTGCTTCTGGAGATTAAGCTCTATAAAACTCTTGAAGAACAAGATTTGAAGAGTTTCGGGTGGGTGACCCTAAACTTCATGGGGACAGAAACTCCCATGCTCGGGACCTTTCTGGACTTTGTCTTATGTGCCTTCATTTGCAACTTTTATAATATCCTTTACAATAAGTGGGTGATAGTAAGTAAAGTGTTTCCCTGCGTGTTTGTCATTATGGCAGATTATCAAACCTGAGGAGGGGTTGTGGGAACCCCTGGTTTGTGGCCAATTTGGACGGACATGGTTGGCATGTGTCTGGGGCAGTCTTGTGGGACTGAGCCCTTCACCTGTGGGGTCTGCGCTCACTCTGGGAGGTTAGTATCAGAGTTGAATTAAATTGTAGGGTACTCCATTGGTGTCCACAGAAAACTGGAAAATTGGGCGGAGTGGAACCCCCCCCCCCCCATTTTGTGTCAGAAGTGTTGTTGAGTGGGGAAATCCCTTTTCTTTTGACAGGTTTTTGTAAAAGTCTGATGACTTGATTAAATCAGCTGAGGAATGTTCTCTCATATGGGTAGAAATGGAATATACTAAGTCATTGGGTTTGAGAGGACAAGTCTTGATTAGGAAGATAGTTGAGGAGTCACATGAGATAAGAAGGAATTCTGGAGTGTGTTTCGGATATAAAATGGGGTCACCAAGGATACTGCTGGGCTTCAACACATGGAGCAGAGGCCCAGGTCGTGGGCATTGTGAACACCACTCCCAGTGGCCTGGACCCCATGGCAACAAGCAGGGAAGAAAAGGTTAACTCTGGGCGGGACAGAATGAGGCCCTGCCTGCCTCACCTGGAGCAAGGTTGGAGAGAGGCTTAGGTAGAGAACAAAGAGTAGGATTGCACTTGGAGGAGCCAGTGCCATGAATCCCAGGGACATTCTGAGTTTGTGTTTGGAGAACGGCTGGGGCATTGCACCATCCAGACCACGGCTTCCCTTGCAGGTGTGATTTCAACTGGCCTGTGGAGACCAGGGCTCTACCCCTGTCCTGCTGGTTGTCGTTATTGTAAGGTTGGAAAGCACTGAAGGCAAAGCACAGAGGTGCCAGCAGTCATATCCAATGGGGGAAGTTCACTGTCAGCCCAGGTTGCCTTGAGAAGTATCTCATCCAACCCAAATCCCTGAACGTTGCTTCTGTGTGGCAAGAACTGACGAGAACGCTTAACCTGCAGTCTAGGGAGTGAGGGCTGGAAGCTAGGACCTGGGGGAGTCATTTGCAGACTGGAGGATAAAGCAGATGGCCATCCTCTGTAGAGCATCTTGGAGAGCAGCTTTGCTGGGGTCAGGTGTTGAACCCGACAGTCCACTAAACACACACACCCCCACCCGCCCCCACACATATGTAATTAGAGGATTCGATCAGGATATTGTTTAATCAAGTATGTTTAGTGTTTCATTGAAACTTCCTGGGGTCCTTCTGGAGGGAGGCATTTCCTACTTACAAACCATTCAAAATCTTGGTGCTCTCTCGGATGTGTGAGCAAGTGCAGGGGCAAGAAGCAAGAATCCTTGCGGATAATGGTAAACCCTGGATTAAAAGCAGAGGTGGAAACCACCTTAAAAGTGAAGCTGGGGATGAAGGAACCGTGGAGGAGAGTCTAGGTTGGATCTTGACAGGAACTGTGGTGGGTCAGGTCATACTGAGTGCCAGGCATTTTCCGAGCCCTTAATGTGTGTCAGTCCTCATAACAGCCCAGGGACAGGGCTATAATGTCATCCTTGTTGTATCAGTGACTAAACTGAGGCATCAAAGCCAGTAAATGGTAGAGTCAGAATTGAAAATAAGCCTGGGCAACGGAGTGTGACATCGTGGTCCTCACGGTTTCCTTCCCGGGGACTGAAATCGGAGCTACAGGTGTAAATCATTCATACTTTGTTGTTTCTAGTTATTCCTCCATTTGGAGTGAAATGTATATGGTTTCCATTCCTTGGTGGGGACTGTATAATTCTAATAAGTCTTTTTGTGGTCTTCATAAAGTCCTGAGCTGAGAACTCCCTCCAGGTATCATAAATGGTGAAAATGTTGGCCAGGTGGACCTCTCCTCCTACGGCAGTGGGAACTCTGTTGCCCAGGCCATCTGCACAGCCTGCATGTGCGCTGAGATGTCCAGGGACAGCAGATTAATGTGTCCGAAGCTGGACTGACACTCTGCATGTCTGAGTCTTTCTTTCATCCTTCTGGTCACCCAGGCTATGAACCTGGGATCCTTGATTTCTTTCCTCTTTCGTTCCCCAACCTCATGTCCAGTCGGCCATCAAATTATCAGGTACAAGTTCTTCAGTGATCTCCAAACATGGCCATCACTCCATCCCTACTGCCACCTCCCGGGTACGGGCCCTCGCAGACTATTTTGGGATGATGCCAACAGCCTTTTTCCAACTGGTGACCCTGCTTGAGTTTCATCATTTTGTCTTTAATGTCTTCTTTATTATTGTTGTTGTTGTTATTTTAAATATTTATGTATTTATTTATTTTAGAGAGAGAGGGGTTGTTCAATCAGGGGGAGAAGCAGAGGGAGAGGGAGAATCCAAGCAGATTCCCCAACAAGCATGGAGCCTGAGGCAGGGCATGAACGCAGGACCCAAGATCATGACCTAAGCTGAAACCAAGAGTTGAACACTTAACTGACTGAGCCACCCAGGTGCCCCAATTACTTTTTTACTTTTCTTTTTTCCTCTATAAATTGTTTTGATTTCTGTTATATTTTGTGAAGACCTAGAAGGCATACACCTTGGTTTTAAATTTCTTAGTAGCTGTCTTCGAGATTTGTAAAGATGTCCTTGAATTAAACCATCAGAGTCAGTTCCAGAGCTGCAATCTTGGAAGGAACATTCCTTTTTTATGGAGGATGAGAAATTTCATTTTTAAAAAGATTTTATTTATTTATTTGACACACAGAGAGAGATCACAAGCAGTCAGAGAGGCAGGCAGAGGGGCGGAGGGGGAAGCAGACTCCCTGCTGAGCAGAGAGCCCAATGCAGGCTCTCTCTCTCTCTCTCTCAAATAAATAAATAAAATCTTAAAAAATAAAGGGAGAAAATCCTTCTGGTGACTTCTTCTCAGATTGCATCTTAGCTGGATATAGGATCCTTTGGTCATGACTTTCGTGCTTTATAACTGAGGCTTCAGCGTTTTCTGCTGTTTCGTGCTCTGGACTCCACGTTGGCGCCAACACAATGCTTCCCCTAGATACTCACAGGAATTTAAAGTCCAGTCTCCACTTTTAAACTCTTTTTTTTTTTTTTTAAAGATTTTGTTTATTTATTTGACAGACAGAGATCACAAGTAGGCACAGAGGCAGGCAGAGGGGTGGGGGGAGCAGGCTCCCAGCTGAGCAGAGAGCCTGATGCGGGGCTCAATCCCAGGACCCTGAGACCATGACCTGGGCCAAAGGCAGAGACTTAAACCACTGAGCCACCCAGGCACCCCTCCACTTTTAAACTCTTAATCGTTTATTTAGATCCCCAATTTTTCTTCCATTATTCTACAGTGTGCCCGCTTCTACTACTTTTTTTTGGTTTGCTTTCTCTCGTGATTTTTTTTTTTTTAAGATTTTATTTATTTATTTATTTGTTAGAGAGAGAGAGAGAGAGCACAGGCAGACAGAGTGGTAGGCAGAGGCAGAGGGAGAAGCAGGCTCCCTGCCAAGCAAGGAGCCCGATGTGGGACTCGATCCCAGGACACTGGGATCATGACCTGAGCCGAAGGCAGCTGCTTAACCAACTGAGCCACCCAGGTGTCCCTTCTCTCGTGATTTTTTTTTTTTTTTAAAGATTTTATTTTTTTATTTATTTGACAGAGATCACAAGTAGGCAGAGAGGCAGGCAGAGAGAGAGAGGAAGGGAAGCAGGCTCCCCGCCAAGCAGAGAGCCCGATGTGGGGCTCCATCCCAGGACCCTGGGATCATGACCTGAGCCGAAGGCAGTGGCTTTAACCACTGAGCCACCCAGGCGCCCATCTCTCGTGATTTTTGTCATGTTCCCATCTCCTCTGAGTTTAGTGGGAGAGGAAGCGCATTTTCTCGTTTTTCTTCCACTCTGCCCTCCTTGTGGCCTTGTCTCCTACGAGCTGCCTCTAAAGTGGCCCAACTTGATTATTTCAATTGTTTTTCATCTTTAGATAAAACATCCTAATCCAAAATTAATTTCTTGTGGCGACCACTTGTCCCCATTTCATAGATCAGAAAGACTTCTTGGATCTTGTGGAAATCACAGATCATATATTTTAACAATGTTTCCCCCTGCCCTTCCTCTTAACTTCTGCCTTTCCTTCTTCCTCCTCTTCTTGTTTATTTGATAGGAAATTAATTTCCCCTGACCTTACAGAGAGGT
>RCUC01154252.1:0-19337 GCA_003697995.1 Taxidea taxus jeffersonii
ATTCTTTTCTGAACCCATCTCTTCTTTTGACATAGGGAGCAGGAAGCAAATGACTCCCATGGTCATTCTTCAGCTCTTTGGAAGCACTTTCCCCAAAGCTACAGGTCACAAGCATGGAGTCTGCTTCCAGCTTTCATGAAGTGACCGGTTTGAAAAACTAGTTTATCTCCTACCATTGTTGTTCGTCGTCCCGGCCACTGACGTCTACTTCTGTACCACAGGCCACCAGACCGTGGCGCCGAGGCTGCCTGGCTAGGGTGTCCATTACAGGCGCACCCTGCTTCACGGGGCCAGCACATGCCTTAGTCTGGGTTACATCAGCTACCGTAACTAAAACAACTGACAGATCTTGGTAATGGTTTCCCAGGTGTTTATCTCCAGACTCATCAGGCTGAATATAGTAACTACATACAGCTTTTTTGAAAAATTTTAAGAGTTTTAAATAAAAGTAAGTCTTTGGGCGCTAGTGGGTTTTTTTTTTTTTTTGGTTTTTGTTTTATGTTTTGGTTTTGGTTTCTTTTGGTTTTGAGTCAGTGAGGGTAGGGGATGGGAGAGAGCGAGTAGCAGGCTTGTCTATAAGCCGTTCTGACAGGAAGGGGGACAGAGAGCCTGGAAGAGTCAGTAAGACAACCCGCTCCACGGCTCAGAAAATGCCACCTGCAGCCGGAAGGTGAAACACGCATGTGAAAAATCTCTGTAGGAAAAGAGGTTGATGGAGCAGCTTTCGAAACATTGTCAGATCTGCTTAAAAAAAAAATAAAAAAATAAAAAACTTACATGATTTACACATAGTTTTTCTCAAAACTATCAATAAAAATGCCAGGATTTCCACCTCGACCCTGTAAAGGAAAACCCTATTAAGGAAATAATAATATTTGTACTGTGCACCTGTCTCTGGTACTTTCCGGGCTGTACTGAGTGAGTAACACTCCCATAACACACCTACCTTTACTCCCATCTTGCTGAGACACAGGTCAGGAAGGAGTGGTTGAAATCCAAACGCAGGTCTGCCTGGTTCCCAAGCCCAGACTCCAGGCCTGTTGAGTTGATGTGGTCAGACGCAGCAGAGGACCCTCCCTAAATAGGCCAATACCTCCGCCTACCAGGAAAACCAAGTTAACAAAGAGACTCAGCGCCATGTTCATAATGCGTTGTTGGATGACAGACACGATATGCGGATAAGCACAGGTTTACAGCACTAACGATATAGAGCCTTGGAAACAAACCGTGAATCGTATTCTGCTAACAAGAAACAAAATGTGAAACCTACTGTGATCCGTGAAAAATTATATTCAAAAATTATATCCAAAAATGTTGGAATGCCAGACTCGGTGATAGTCTCCTTAGAAAAGAATAATTTAATGCAATGGAAAGCACATTTGTTAAAAGAAATGACCTAACGACATCGCTGGGGGACCATAAAATCCTAACATACCTGTGTGGCAAAGAACTTGGCCGCCCAGCGTTAGAGCCCCATGAAGAGTTCCAGATCGTTCTTCAGGTCGGCAGGAACATAACCTTCTGCACGTCCATCCTAGCATCCTTCTCTTCTGTGGAAACATGGAGCTGGACAGGAGTTAGACAGCAAAGTCAGCTGAGTTATTTAAAAACGTGTGCCTTTATTACCCTTCAACTTTATGAAGAACAATACTCAAAAACATCTAGATGTAAACAGTCCTGAAAATTTTAACATCCGAGGTGGTTCAAGCCTTTATTAAAGAAAATAGCACCGTTTCGAAACAATAAATCTTTTTAGGGATGTCAGAACAAATAAAGAAAGTTGACCAAGCTCAACTAAGGCCTTGCTCTTAGAATTAACATTGACTGTAAGTTCTTCCCTTTGGCCAATTTAGTGTTTGTGTGCTCGGCATGGATGAACTCACAGCCTCGGACGCGCACCACCAGCATGCAGAGGGGGCGATAGCAGGAATAATGATGAGCCTGGGAAGCCCCGTGGTCCTCCCGTCCCGGAAGCACTGATACCCTTCACTCGTTCTCTATCGGGAGGCCCACAAATATACGACCACTTCACTTTCCACTCCAGTGGCACGCTGACTTATGTTTAATTTTGTGGAGGGCATAGGTCAATATTTTATTAGTTTCTTATATCATTACAGTGGTTTAATTCCACAGGAGATACCTGGGAAGAGATGAGAGAAGGATATATACATTAGAAACTTGCCCTTTCATTTGGCCTGTGTGTAAATCAATTTGTTCTAATTTTTGCTTTGTTTTCAATATTTCCATGTGTCTAGAGCAGCCAGTTCGCAATTGAGACACCTATCAACAGCCTCCTGGCCTCATCAGCTTTTTGTAATTTGGTTTCAGGTTGGGCTTTGGGTCCCTGCCCCGTGAAAGGGTATTTTAGCAAATTTTCCTTATTTAGTTCTGAATAGAAAGTAGGACCACTTGGTGAAGTGTCTCCAAAAAAGAAGAGGCACAGCTCTCAGGACCCGTGATTCCTCCCCCTGCCATTGTCTTCCAGGCCTCCTGTGGCTTCAGACGATGACCATCTCTATACGCAGAGGTGCGGGCACCAGGTTTAAGGACACAGGGCCATGGTATACAGTGAAGATGTGTCATGAAGAGCCTGCTGAGGAACACAAAGTGTTGTCCAGATGGTTCTAGATTGTTCCAGTAACAAGGCACTTTTCATGTCTTTGAAGTCCAATGAGGGTCGCCAAGAACCTCACACAATGACATCTGGTTGGCATTAACCTCTTACGCATGTCCACCCCATGACAGGGAAGTTCCAAAGCGCAAACATTCCCCAAGCCCGATGTGGATAAAGTCAGGTGTTCAACAGCACCATCCGTGAGGCTTCTCGGTAACATGAAGAACAACTAAAATGAGCCCAACTTCATTCAAAAGACACATGAGGAGAACACATATGCGGGTGCACCTGCTAGAAGGAAGATATTCAGTAGCTGATGATGGGTCAGGTAGGGTGGGGGTGGGGACCTCATAAACTGAAGGAGCGTGTGTCCTGGGAGGAGACAAGAGCTGTACTCACTGTCCGTGTCATTTCTGCAGGTGGAGGGGCCTGCTCTGCCGCCCAGAACTATCTTAACAAGTTACTCTAACAATGTGCAAGTCGTAGGAACAGAATGTAGATGGGGCTCCTGGGGACCCAGTCCGTTAAGCATCTGCCTTCGGCTCAGGTCATGATCTCAGGGTCCTGGGGTCGAGCCCCGCATCCATCAGGCTCCCTGTTCAGTGGAGGGTCTGCTTTTCCCTCTGCCTGCTGCTCCCTCTGCTTGTGCTCATGTGCGCGCTCTCTCTAAATTAAATAAAAATTAAAAAAAAAAAAAAAGGGCACATAGCAGCAGAGGGTAGTAGCAGTTTGGGCTGCTAACTAGGCCATGGCATGTAACAGGAGATTTCCCTTTGGGACGGGGGTGGGTCTAAGCAGAGCCCCTCACCTCCATGGACTGGGATCGCCCAATTCAGAGGCTGTTCCTCAAACGTAAATAAAAAGGAGCCCTTATTGACCAGCTCCTCCACTCTGTAGCCTTATTTGTGAAATGGGACTGAGGCTGCCTGCTTTAATGTGTGTGTGTTCAGTGGAAATACACATGAAAACATCAAGCATCATCTGTCGTCCAGTAAATGCTCTTTCCCCTCCTTCCTTCCCAGTTGCCTCCTCTTTCTTAGAAGCAAAACAAGTGAGGAAGCAGCTGTCGGGTCATTATCAACAGGGCCCTTCAGGATCAAGGCTCCTGTTCTATGTCTCGAAGTTCAACCTGCAGACCAAATCCTAGTGTTTCTGCGGGCAACGTGGTGCTGCCTCCAGGGGCCACAGTCCAGAGGAAAGGCCATCAATCACACAGACACGAACCAAGGGCCAATTGAAGTGTACACTTGTGCTGAGGAAGCACAGGAAAGGGGGGAATTAATCATCCCTGGGGGTGGGAGGAATAGATCAGAGAAGATTCACCAAAAAATCTGAGCTGTTCCTTAAAGGTTTTCAGGGCGGGGAGGGGGGTTGCCCAAGCACCACATTATCTTACTTAGTTTTTACTGCAGAGATTCAATATTTGCTCTTCTGCAATTCATAAAAGTTATACAGAGGAACCTAACGAAAAAATAAGTCCAACCCATCCAACTCATCTGATGTGAAACAGAAAAAGACTCTTAATGGATATGTCAACACTTCCCAGTTTTTCATTTCTTCTCGAAAGCAATTTCATCTGCAAATGAATTATGCACTCCCGGGCTAGAGAAGACCTCCATTGCTCCCCTCCAGAAAAACGTGTTTACTGCGCTTTGCATTTCTTACAGCTCGGTAGGAAAGCAGTTGCAATGCAATTTGTGATGGGGTGTAGGGTTCGGGATGCCAGTCCTCTCTTCCCTTCTGGGGAACACAGCAAGGCTTACAAACCCAAGGCTGGAAAGTTCGTTACGCCCTCCACCCCCCCCCCCCCCAGCCCCTGGAGCCCATGGATCCTCTCTCCAGAAAATACATAAGGTTCCTGGAGTTGTTCTGTCTGCATGAAAGCGGAAGTCCGGTCCGTGAGGCGCCCTATTGTCCTTCCCACCTGCGGGGCGCCCAAGTGTCTCACAAGGAGCTGGTTTTTAGTACGATAGGCCGAGCCGGTTGTTTGCACGGGACGCTGCAGGCGGGTTTTCTCGCACACAGATGTGTCCCGTCCCTGAGAAATAAATGCATCTCAGCATGCGGCCTGAGGTTCCGAAGGGCTACAGGCCGCCGCTCTCTCCGCTCAGGAGACCAGAGGCCCGGGCTGGCGGCGAGGACTTGGGTGGCCCGCGGGCCGGGGCGTCGGAGCCTGTGTCGAGCTGCCCCCTAGTGGCCGGTCGCCGGAAGCGGCGCCGAGCGGGCGGAAAGGGACACTTGCCTGGAGGCCGTTTCTTCTTCTTCTTCTTTTTTTAAATTTTGTTTTCTTTTCTTTTTTTTTTTTTCAGCGTTCCAAAATTCATTGTTTATGCAGCACACCCAGTGCTCCACGCCACGCGGGCCCTCCACGGTACCCGTCGTTTTACACGCCCATCGCGTGTCACCCCGGGGCACGGGTTGTGCGCGGACCTTTGGGTCTGTTCGTCGCAGCGGGCCGCGGGATGTGGTGTTGCCTCCACAAACGGGAGCCCGTGGTCGTGTTCCGGGGGCGCGCCCCAGGGACTGGGCTTACACTCGCACGTCTCACAGCTCCGCAGCCCGCCCCCAGCCCTGGGCGCTGGAGGGTCCCTCGAAGTGTTTGCTGAGTGGCTGCGTCTGGGAACCCGTAGACTCCTAACCAAGGAGGGTGGCGGGCTCGCGCCGGCCCGGGTGGATCCTTTGTGCTCCCTGAGGCTTGTCCGATGCGCGTTCTCCGCTCAGCCACCAGGAAAAGAGCGAGCCGCCCCACCCTAACACGTCTGACCCGAGGAAATGTGTGCCAAATGTGGGAGGGGGCGCCAAACAAAATCCTTGTGGGCAGGAGAGGGCGTCCAGGCCGGTAGTTCTAAAGCGACGTGAAGGAAGAGCATCAAAAAGGAAGAAGGGGAGCGCCTGGGGGCTCAGTGGGCTAAGCGAGGACTCTTGGTTTCAGCTCAGGTCTCCATCTCGGGGTCGTGGGATGGAGCCCCGCATTGGGCTCTGCGTTCAGCGGGGCATCTGCTGGAGATTCTCTCTCCCTCTGCCCCCCCCCCCAAATAAATAAATCTTTTTAAAAAAAGGAGTGGAAGGGAATATTCTGTTCATCCAATAAACAGCTGCCTCTCTGTAGCATCCCTCCTGGTACTGTCACCCCAGGGCCACCAGCCGAAGTCCCACTGGAAGAACAGACCGTAGAAATGAGCCCATCTTACTAGCCTGACTCTGTGTCCCCTTGATAAATGACATTAGGATCTGAGTTTTCAGGCCCATGGTTTCCGCCTGAGCTTGTGGGTTGAACCGTAGTTGAACACCAGACATGCGGGGGCCGGATGGGCGGCGGTGGGAGGGATGATAGCCTCCACCATCTGGGCCAGCTCTGCAGACTTGTCCTGCTCCCGGAGATGGATGCCAAGGACACTGGGGTCATAGAGATCAGAAGACCCATCAAAGGAGATGTAGTAAATATGGCAAGAGGGGAGGACATAGGGAGGAGGTGACACTGGGGTGACCCTGCTCTCCCTTCATTGTCAGAATTCTGTGCACCTGCCGGGGGCATCATGGCAGCCTAGCTTTGCCATGGCACGAGGTCCAGGCCACGCAATGGAGAAGCTTGCAATTTCCGCCCCACAAACCTCAGGACTGTACCTTTTAGGATCTGCATCTCTTAGGCATCGTCCCTGAATTCCAGGAGCTCAGTTTTCCCAGCTGTAAAATGGGGCGCACAAGACTATGGGCCCACAGGCTTCTTGGCAGACTTGTTGACATAATGCGTATAAACTCCCGAAGGTGGGATCTGACCTAGAGCTGACCTTCAAGAAATGTGAAATGCCACATTGATGAAGGGGATAGTGAGGAGAAGGAAGAAAACTGAGAATTACCTCAGTCCATTTTGGGACGGCTTTCTCACACGCACGTGCAGATACACACGCACGCATACATGAAGACTCCTCTCGCATGTCCCCCACCAGACCCTTGTCTTTTCTCTGCCCCTGGTCTTCACCACCTCTGCCAACTTCTCCCATCCCTCCCCACTTCCTGCTTCTTGGAACAGGTTCCAAACACAGCATTAAAAGACATTAGTGTTTCCAGAAAGCCAAGCTTTACTGCTTTCTATAAGCCAGCGGGCTGGCCGGCAGACCGAGCTTCCAGACCCGCGGCATCTCCCCCACGGTCTGAAGTTGCTCTGTATATAACGATTTTCTTGGGGCACCTTTCCGCTCTTTCACCTGGAACAGAGTTTGAAGGATGTGGTTATCAGTCCCCTGATAATGCCAGTTTTTAAACCCCATCCTGAATATTGTCACTGCTGCCAAAACCTACACGCAAAGTAATATCCATAGAGCCTCTCTCTGTACCAAAAAGGATGTGTTTGTGGAGTTCTTTTTTTTTTTAATATCAAGGACTTTAACTATATTGCAGTTAAAATCAATAGAAATGTAACCTTTTCAACCACATAAAATGAGTTCATTTTTATTATTAGTCTTTTTCTGCCACAACAGTGTTGTGATTGAAGAAGGAACCAGGTCAACTTAAGCTTTATTGAAAGACCATTAAAGAAACAAACTCAAACTCATTTAAATACTGAAGCCAGTGTATGAAAAAGATCAATAAAGTAAAATCACCTGAGGTTGCTTTACTTAAACACCCCACACTAGAGAATCGTTCCATAGCCACAATCTGAGCAAAACTATACACCTGGAAGTCCAGCCAATAAAGAAGAAAATGCTGTTCCGTTATGTGGGTTTAGGACTGTAAAGCCCTTTGCTTTAGTCTGATTAAACATAGAACGTTTAAATTTTCTCTCAGTATTATAAAACATCACCTGGCAAAGAATCATTGCTTGATGAATGCCATTTACTTAGGAAAACCACTAGCTCCCTGGGTCAGGAGAATGACAATGATTGAAAACACCATTTCATTTCTTTAAAAATAACAAACATAGAATCAGCTCGATTGAAAGGGAGTCAGGAAATTCTCTAATAGCACTGAGCATGGTATCTTGCACATGGTAAAGTATATTAAGTTGAATAGCTGTGACAAGCACCGTGGACTTGGAGTAGACCCAAAGTTCCTGGTCCCCCAGGCTCCCCATATCTGAGTGTGAGCATATCCTTCCATACCTCCTTCCCTAGACATGAGAACAAAGGTCATTGTCACAGTCCTCTTCAAGTTCTTCCTTAGATCCTATAATGTGAATTATGAACTTGAGTAGTAATGTTTGGTTAGGATGATTTTAGAATCAAAATGGTCCTTACGGGCTTTGAGCCCAACCTGTGATCCAACCTGGAATCCCCACCTGTCCCTGCCTAACATCACCAGACACGGGAAACATTCTACTTTTAATTGAAAAACCATTTATTATGTTATACTAGTTATAGAGTTAAGTATATTTATTGTAGAAGGTTCAGAAAAGAACACAGGAAAATTAAGTTGGCCTCAGAGTTCTGTTGAAAGCAGGTACCTACGTGTTTCCACGAAAGCCACCTTGCCTACAAGGGCATTGGTAGGACATTTCTGTCTTCCTTCTCCACTGGCTCATTCCCATCAGCAAACAAACATGGGTATTTCTCTCCCTTAACACAAAGTTCTCTCCTGACCTCACTCCCCCCATCTCTTTGTTTTCCTTGACAATAAAACTCCTGGAGATAGCTGTCTATGCTCACTGTTTCAGGTCACCTTCTTCCAGTCTCCAGTGCTCTGGAAATAGAGATTTCTTTTTCCCGGGTACCTTTATTAAAGTGTCAATTCCATGAAATGCAATGTGCGCACTTGCAACATACCAACTGAGGAGTTTTGACAAATGTGCACACCCAGGTAACCAAGACCACAGTCCAAGTAGAGGACATTTCCAAAACCCTGGAAGGTTCCCTCAACCCCTTTCTTGTTAATCCCCTCCAACAACCGCCCCAAGCAACCACTCATCAAATTTGTTTCCATGTGTACACAACCACATGTTCAGGGGCACGTGGGTGGCTCAGTCAGTTGAGCTTCTGAGTCTTGGTTTTGGCTCAGGTCATGATCACATGGGTCATGAGATTGAGTCCTCCACAGGGCTCTGGGCTCATCCGGACGTCTGCTTGAGATTCTGCTCCTCCCACTGGCTCACTCACTCTCGCTCAGATAAATAAATAAATCTAAAACTCCACATTCATTTTTACCTGTTCCATAATTTTATATGCATGGAACCATTGAGTGTAGAGTCTTTTACACCCGGTTCCTTTTACTCTGCGTAATTGTTCTGAGATCCATTCTTCTTGTATTTTCATTGTTGGGAAGTATTACATTTATGAATATAACACCATTGTGTTTATTCATTCACATTTTGATGAAAAATGGTGGATCATGTCCAGTTTGGGAGTATTATGAACAAACCTGTTAAAAACATTTGCGCGTGTGCGCGCACACACACACACACACACACACAGAGGACATATATTTTTTTCATTTCTCCTGAGTAAATATCGGGGGGTAGAATTGGTGGGCTCTCTAGTTAGTATGCATTTAACTTGTTTTCTGCTTTCGGTTACCGCCAGCAAAGCCGGAGAGTTCTGGTTGCTCCATACATGCACCAGTGCTTGATGGTGTCAGTCTTTCTCATCACAGCCACTGAAGTGGGTGCGCGGTACTATCTGTCTTGGTTGTAATTTTCATTTCCCTTCTGAGTAGTGGTGTTGAGCAACTTCTCATGTGCTTATTGGCCATTGGCAAGTCTGTTGTGAAGTGCCTGTTCAAATCTTTTGCCTCCTTTGTTTGTTGAAATGCTTGCCTTCTGATGACTGAGTTGTAAGAGTTTTTTATAGGGTTGGCATACAATTCCATAACCAGACGCATGTACTGTGAATGTTTTCCTGTTTTCTCTTACACTGATTCTCAGCCATGCTTTTCCCACTTCCCAAAACTACTCTCGTCGGGATCATCAGTGACCTCCTCACTACTAAATCTAATTTTCAGTTCCCGTATTACTCCACTTTAGGGCAATATTCAACACAAGTGATCCCTTGAGTTTCAGGACGCTGCCCTGTTCTTGTATCCTCCTGTCCGGCTGGCCCTTCTGCTCAGCCTCCTTCGCTTGTTCCCATCCTTCCTACCCTCCCTTGGTTGGTGCACTTCTGGGATCAGCCTCCAGGCCTTTTCTCCCTCCTGTTCTTATTCACTCCTTTGGTGATTGCCTCCCAAATTATTCTCTCAACCCAAACCTCTCCCAGAACTCCAGACTCTCACACATCACTCTGCCTGCTGGTTGTCTCATATACATTCAAACTCAGTATTTCCAAATCTCACCCCGTACCACCTCACCCCTGCCCAAACCCGCCGCATCTGTAGCCTTTCCAGTGTCACCTGATGGCTAGTTCATCCTTCCAGCTGCTCAGGCTTAAATCCCCTGGAACCCTACGCATATCTTCAACTTCACTCCCGGCCCAGTGCACACAGTGGCTGGACAATAAAACCGCCTAGAAGTCCTTGCATGGCATCAGGCTTTAGGAGTTGTAGAAGGAGATAAGGTCAGGGGGTAACTAGAGTCTTATGCCAGGGTCTCCCTTTTCCCACACGGAAGCACCCGCCATGTCAGGTCACGCTATGATCATCAGTCGCCCATGCCCTCAAAGCCTACAGGACAGGCGCACATGGGCAGGTGTGACCTTCTTAGGAGTGTGCACGGGCAGTTGCCGCCAGCTGCTCTAGGCAGCAGGCTCACTTCCAAAGATCTGATCAATTCTATCCTTCCCGGAGGTGCTCATCTTCAAATAAAGTCCTTGTCTCCTTGTCACTGGACCAGTGGCAGTGAGGGTGCCATGTTGAGAACCTGACAATCAGAGAGGCCCCCCACTTCCACGCCGACCAGTCCCAACCTCAGCAGATAAGCAATGTGACACCAGTAACAGCAGCCACACCAGACTACCACCAGTTTCGCTATTTATCAGTTCACTAGACAGATGTTTCCTAATACATCATCTTTATTGATGGTCTCATTAACACTCCCCCACGCGACTCGCCCAGAATCCACCAGGAACCAAATTTAAACAACCCCTGAAAACACATGCTTGACAGATTGAGATTACGGGGCTAATAAAGACTAAAACAGAAACGGCCTCGGTCATATTTGTCCTGTCTACATTGTTTCCCGTCATCGCTCTCATTCTTCTTTCATTATTCTTTATGCTTAAATATTAAAATGTTTGCCATTACATTATATGCTTTCAACAACATGCTAATACTGTTTTCAAAACCAACTGTTTCTTATTTTGCTTTGTGCTCTATTTCTTTGTTTTCTTTCTCCCTTTTACCACCCATTTATTTGTTTTTCCTTACTCCTGGAGAGTCTTTTTACAGTCTCCCAGAATGTGCTTTGCCTTGAGCTCTTCAGGAAAATATGCCATCTGAAATGATTTACTTGACGCTAATGATGTAAATTATTACCTAAACCACCCACTATATGTCATGATTCAATTCGATGGTTACTGAAGTGACTTTAAATATGAACGTGTATAGAAACCACAAGCTATGCTCATACTAGATCGCTGAGAAGGAACACGGAGGTGTAATTACTAGAGATTAGTTCAGATATGGATTTTTTTTTTAAGATTTTTATTTATTTATTTGACAGACAGAGATCACACAAGTAGGCAGAGCGGCAGGCAGAGAGGGGAGGGGAGAAGCAGGCTCCCTGCTGAGCAGAGAGCCCGATGCGGGACTCCATCCCAGGACGCTGGGATCATGACCCGAGCCGAAGGCAGCGGCTTAACCCACTGAGCCACCCAGGCGTCCCCAGATATGGATTTTTAAGCCTTACCTTTATCTTTTGAATTCTCATGTACAAGTCAAAACCCACATTTTCTGACCAGATTCTTTGAAAAACCTGTATAGGGTTTATGTCATTCCTGCTATAAAAGTCTTTAAAATTAGCGCTATTGGGGGCACCTGGGTGGCTCAGTTGAGCATCTGACTTCAGCTCAGGTCATAATCTCTCCGTCCTGGGATTGAGCTCCCTGTTCAGGGGGAGTCTGCTTCCCCTTCTCTCTCTGCCTCTCCCCCTGCCCACCCCCCCCACTTCCACCCCCACTCATGCTCTCTCTTATATATAAATAAATAATGCTTTAAAAGAAAATGAATGCTGTTAAAGAAATGTTATATCAGCTATGAAAGGAGAATGGTTTCTCTTATTCATTGAAATTTATAAAAAAAAAGATACAGATTTATTGATACAAAATCAGTTTTGTGTTGTTGTTGTTTAACAATTTATGCTTTCAATAGTAGTCAGTGTTTTTCCAGTAGGTGGAGTGTTAGGCTAGGGGAAGCAGATCAACATTTGAGAGCTAATTTCTTTTCCTTTTTACTATGTTGAGGGATTTTTTTATATAAAACATAAATCACCTAATAGACTCACTAATTCTTTTAATTGCATCAATACCACAAAACTCCAGTCACACTGGACCTCCTGAGGCAGCTCTGTTGTACTAGTGACATCACCATAGTAACGATGGCATAAGGACAATGGCAGTAAGGACTTACCAGCCTTTCATTTTCAAATTGCTTATCAAGCCATCAGTGAAACCTCCTGACATCTCTGAGACAGAAATAACTCACACATAAAGCAAGGAAGGATCTGTGTCTTAAATCCTGTAGTTCTTAAGCCTCAAGCTTTTCTGGTAGAGAACCTTCCTTCTGAGTTTATTAATATTGGTTCAGGGCTGACGCTACCTCTTCTAGTCTGTGAACTTGAAGCATTTACTCAGGGCTGAGTCGTAGGAACCACGTTGGCTTACATGCACTTACATGCATACGGCAGAGACAGCCCTGGTTAGGACGTGTGGGCCCAAGACCTGAATGTGAGGGAACCCTGCCCCAGCTTTAGAGAAATCCCGGGTGGCCCTTCTTCCCACCCTGCACCCTAATTAGGATTGGCTGCCGTGAATCGTGGGCTGAAGGACACCTCCTAGTTATGCCTCGGAGCCCAGGGGCCCGTGTTTCCGCGAAAACACTACTTGTTAGGCCCAGACTAGCGAGACCCGTTCAAAGGAAGCTGAAGTATTATCTGGCCCAACCTCTTTGTTCTATAAATGGGAAATTGAAGTCCAAGGAGTCTTTGTGACGTGTTGGATGTCAGCAGCTGTTGAGTGACAGAGCGAGGACCTGATCCCAGCCCTGTTCTCCCTCCCACAGAACACACCTCCTCTCTCACACTGGAAATCTGGAAGAGTCCCCGTAGACTTTCATAGGAGAGCAAGACTCCCACCTTCCCACCCTCCAAAGAAGAGAAACGAGGCCGTAGCAAACCAGATGTTAGGGATGGTGGCGTGGTAACAAGAGAAAATCAATAAGGACCAGCCATTTATTCTTTGTGCCTCCCACGGCCAGCTGGCTCATGCTTGGAGAGAACCCCCAGCTCCCATGTGCAAGGTGTTTTCCATTCTAGAAAGGCCTGGGGCCAGTGGATTCAGCTGGGTCGTTCCTAGCTGTGGAAGCAAAGTCTCCTTTTCCTTGTCTTGGAGTAGAAGGATCCAGAGCCAGGTGCAGACTTAAGGGAAGGGGCTAAGGAGATGGTGGCCAAGCCCGGCTCGTCAGGGCCCGGTGCTGAGGAGGAGGACCAGTAAAAGGTGAGTGGTCAGATACTAATTCCCAGACTAAGAAGTCCTTCATTGTGTCTGGTGAAGGGAAAACAGAAGCGTTTGTGGGGTGAAGGACACGGCGCCTGCAAGCTCAGAGTGAATCGTGGGTAAGACAACATGGTGGGTCCAAAGGATTGAGCTGGGAGAGGATGACTAGGGTCAGAGCAGAGAGGCAAGAGGGAGGAAGAGAATGCTCTGCTTTTCCCTCTCCTGCTCTAGGAAGACGCTACCTTCTCCTCTGATCTTGCCCTGAAGACACAAAGTCTCCCCAGCCCATGTCCCTGCAGATAACTGAGTTATTCGGTTAAGTCCGCACTCGGAGGCCGGCTGCATAACGCAGGCGCCGCCCCTGCGGACGTTCATCACCAAGCAGTTAGGATGGCTTGGCTGGTTCTCGTGCATCCCTTGGCTCTGCTGCAGAGGAAACTGTTTCTTGGCCTTTTTCCTCTCTTTAAGTATCTATGTGCCGTTTAAGCCCAAATCAAGGCAGAAGGCAGTGTGCCCTCTGACCAGATCAGCATCCTGGGGGGCCCCTACCCTCTGCAACCCTGCTTGTTTCTGGAATTGGAGGGACAGTCCCATGGCCTGACTGTATGTGCTGGGAAGAGGCCGACAGGCGGACCCCACGATGAGGCGCTTGTGGTCCCCGGACCAGGCTACACTGAGTAGTGGGCCAGCGTCCACCCCCAGAGGCTCTGGGCGCAGCAGGCAGTGTCCCCAAGCATAAAGACGAAGAGTCACAGATCAGCCATCTGTCTTCAAGGATGCAGTCGGGCGTACGCACCCAGACCTGGTGGCCGCGAGGTTCTCGGGGGCTCTCATCACTGGGTCACCCAGAGCCCTTCTCAAAAAACCCAGTTCCGGTGGAACCAAAAGCGAGGGTTCCTGGCCTTAAACACGCAACCAAGCTTTCGGACACATCCACATGCTCCGCCAGTGATGACTCATGTGTTAAATGCTCAGCACCTAAGATGATACAGGCGCATTTCACATGGGTCCTAGAAGGGCCAGGAGGTTGACTAGATAATGCTACAGGAGAGGGACAGCGCCAGGTCCAAAGGTGAGGTTACTCCCCGGGATCTGCCCCGCGGTGTGTTCCCTCCCGGTCTGCTCAGCCCACTGCTCCGGGTTTCTGAAGCCTCAGCTGCTGCAGGCCAGGTGGAGGGGCAGAGCTTGGTCCTTGTCCTCACAGACTCACCATCTAGCCAGGGGACAGGAAAGGACAGACTACAGCCCCGTGGCTGGTGGAAGACCCACAAAGATGCTGCTGTTTTGCCTCCCACTCTCGTGTACGTTTACTGTGTCTTCTCCATTCACGGGACCAGCGTGACCCGGAGTCAGGAAGCACAGAACACTTAAGTGAATGAACCTTTGGGGTGGACCTTGTGTCCCGCTCTTTCCCTTTCTTGGCTGTGAACAGCTGAGCCCTACAGGGACCAGTCTGTGGACCCTCCCCCCACCCCGCAAGGCAGGATGAGGTTAAGGTGGGAGAGAAAGGTATGGTCCCTGCTCTTCAAACTCTTTCTCCTGTAACATCCGTGGGAATTTCAGGGGGGAGGGAGGGGAGAGACGGGTCAGGGATGAGACGAGCTGATGGTTGTTTTTACCCATGATGTCTGTTCGCAGTGGCCTTTCCTCTTGGCCGGCCTTCAGCAGGGAATAAAAACATCCATCAAGGTGATCTGCTCTGAATTCAGTGTGTCTGAGCTAATTCCACAAAGTCCCAAAACAAAGGGTTAGGAAATGAGGCAGGATATCCCAGCCCTTGTCCAGAGCCTCAGAAACACGCCCTTGCCCTTGGGGCAATATTCTGTGTCACTTCATATCTGGTGGGGTAGATGCCTCCTGGGGTGGGACCGAATCCAGGCTGCTCAGTCTCTTTTCTCTGTTCCTTCCCTGCTCCTCCATGTCGCCCCCAGAACATCAGCAAGGCTGGTGACATCCCTTCAGCCCTGACAAGGCCAACTGTGGCTTCAAACTGGAAATGAGCCAAAAAGGTGAAATAATACCTGAACAAACATTAAAGCTCTCGACTCAGCGTGTAGGACACACGCCCCAGCCTGAGTCAGTATCGTGGTAAATGCCGAACCAATTAGTGCTCCCTTAAGGTCATCCGGGGGCTCACAGAGTCACAGTCTTTAATTTTAATGGGCCTCCATTACACAATCTCTTATTGCCTCTTAACTGCCAGTGAAATGGCCACCAGCTAAATGTACAGCAAAATAGCTCACTCGGACCCCAAAGAAATTAACTTGAAATTATTACACTTAACCATGGCGAATGCACCCGGGCTCATTCGGAAAGAGGCAGCCCCCTGGCAACACGAGAGAAACGATACAGTGTGACGGGTCCTTAGGCTTCACAGGTTGTGCTTTTCTTGCCTTATCTGATTTACTGCAGTTTCTCCTTTAAATGTAAATATTAAAAGCCCCAGAGCCTCTCCCCGAGTTGCAATGCCTGGGCTGGTTCTGGAGACTGTGCAGGCTGTTTCCCATTTGGTCTTTGCAGCTAGATGTAGCTGGGTTAGAAAGCGGTTCTGCCACTTGCTCTGACTTTGGATGCTTTTTGTAGTACCAGAAGGGAACACCAAGCCAAGACACAGTAAAACGTGAAAAGCCTAGCAACCCGTGCATACAGCAGTTGCTCAATACCTGCTTTCTCCTTTACTAGAAGAGCTGTCTGGCTCTTCTAGCAACCACACAGTAGGTTAAATATGAGGTGTTTGATACAAGAATTAACCATAATAATGGAACACTCTTGATAGAAGGAAGCTCCAGTAGAAGTTCATTGAGCCCCCCATTGAGTTGAGGGCAGGTGCCCCCGGAAGGACAAACGTGGAGGTTTCTGACATGGTTGGAGAAGGGGTGGTGGTTCCAACCTCCAGAGAGCAGAGGGTTCTGGTTTGGCCCACCTGGACATGGTCTGACTGCGGGACAAGCAGTAAGCCAGCCTCCGGGGTGCAGGTGGGGAAGCAGGTGCGTGGCCGCAGGCGGTGTGCGCATGCGCGAGTGACAGGCGGCCTCCGGGAACACATAGGCCGCGGGGGTGCGGGGGTGTGGGGGTGCGGGGATGCGAGGAGTACCTAGGGCCTCTTATTTCACCTCTAGAGGGCTTGTCACGCGGCTTGCACGGTCACAGATCACACCCCAGGCCTGTGGCTGGGGCAGACGTTACTTCCTGCATGAATGAAGATTTAGGGGA
Organism: Taxidea taxus jeffersonii; assembly: GCA_003697995.1. Classification (NCBI taxonomy): domain Eukaryota; kingdom Metazoa; phylum Chordata; class Mammalia; order Carnivora; family Mustelidae; genus Taxidea; species Taxidea taxus. Next base: position 16,402 of record RCUC01154252.1, read on the forward strand.
GTTTGTGACGTTTCCAGATCAATCAAAACCAGGCAGGATCACCGATATTCTAAATGGCAGAATCAAGATTCAAAAACTTTTGCCTTGAAACAAAAGAAAACAAACTTAATGTAAATAAATGTAAATTTTAGCTTTTGATCCAGGTTCTCAATTGCATATATGTAGGAATGGGAAAAGCTGAAAGTAACAGATGGAGACAAAAGTAGGAATTTACTTCATTGTGAGCTCAGTACAAATATTATTAAATGGCTGCCAAAAAGCCAAGTCTGTCTGGTCTGGATCATACAAACAGTTAAGGAAAGGAAGGTAGCCCCACTGGGTGGGTCAGGCCACATCTGGGACTGATTTAACTGTGTGTAGTGCTTTACTGGTTCCTCGAACATATGTCAACACATTTTTACTGAGGACCTACTATGTGCTTGGCACTGCACTGGACCAGAAGACTAAACACTGAAATTTGAGAGTTTTTAAGATTATGTTCAGTAGGGCGCCTGGGTGGCTCAGTGGGTTAAAGCCTCTGCCTTCGCTCAGGTCATGATCTCAGGGTCCTGGGATCGAGCCCCGCATCAGGCTCTCTGCTCAGCAGGGAGCCTGCTTCCTCCTCTCTCTCTGCCTGCCTCTCTGCCTACTTGTGATCTCTCTCTGTCAAATAAATAAATTAATTAAATCTTTTAAAAAAAAAAGATTATGTTCAGTACATTCATAAAATGGAATACCAGTCATTCATGACAAATGATCTAGTTGTTTATCTATCGAATCACAGAATTTCTCAATACGTCTTTAAGTAAGGAAAAGTAAGTGAAAAACATTGTATGTAGTTGGGTTCCATCCAGTTGTTGTAAAAAATCAAAAGAATATACATTAAAAAGTTGATAAAGTAATTATCGGGGCACCTGGGTGGCTTAGTCGGTTAAGTGTCAGCCTTCATCTCAGATCGGGATCTCTGGGTCCTAGGACTGAGCCCTGCATTGGGCTCTCTGCTCAGCAGGGAGTCTGTTTCTCCCTCTCCCTCCATGCTCGCTCTCTCTCTCTCTCAGGTAAATCAAATCTTAAAAAAAAAAAAAAGCTAATAATTATCGCAAGATGTGGGTTATTTTCAGCAAATCTATACTATTATTTTCTCTATAATGACAATATATTGTTTGTATCCATTTTAAGTTCTTTAGCAAGACAGATGAAAGCATAAAAAGTATTTAGGGGAAAATCATCGCTGTGAAGCATTCAAGGTAACCTATTATGTTGGCATTCTATGGTTATCTTTTTTAAAATATTTTATTTATTTATTCATCAGAGAGAGAGGCACAGCGAGAGAGGGAACACAAGCAGGGGAAGTGAGAGAGGGAGAAGCAGGCTTCCCGCTGAGCAAGCAGCCCGATGTGGGGCTGGATCCCAGGATGCCGGGATCATGACCTGAGCTGAAGGCAGACGCTTAACGACTGAGCGACCCAGGTGCCCCTATGGTTATCTTTTTTGACCGCAGAAACTTTTTGGCCACAGAAGTGGAGCGACAGCGGCAGTTGCCCATATACACCACCAGAGGGCGCCGAGGTAGCTAACTAATATTTAGAGCCCAGAGTAGCAACTTTATGAGATTTAAATTATCAAAGCTTCTCTGGCCAGAATAAGGGTTTCGTTAATGATGCACTTAAAATTATGGAAAACTTCTCAGAATTATAGTTGAGCATTCCAGTGTTTGCTTTCACGCTGTTTTTTGAACCTGTTACAATGCTATACCATAACTTAATGGTACTGGTTCTGCGGGTCTGATCTCCCCGAATTCCTGAGATGGGATGAGTCTTTGACTCTGAACCCCAGCTTTTAATAACCTCTCGGTTTCTAGTAAGCCGCCTCAGGAGTCAGGTGGAGATAGGCAGTCACGATGAAGGAGTCTGCCTTCAGGAGGCCGGTTCTCCACGTGGCCAGTGAGATGAGCTCACTTCCCAGCACTGTTTCCAGCAGCCTAACTTCCCGAAGCTTTGCCCATCTCGGCGGCTACTAGCAAGGACCGGGACTGGGTCCGGCTTCTGGGGTGTGTGCTGCTGCCATCAGTGGCCGCTGCTCGCCTGCCTGTGCTGGGAAGGAGCACAGAGCTTCCGCTGACCCGCACGGCCCCTGACGCTTACCTGAGCAGGTAGGAAACTACCTTAGAAAAGTGAGAAGCTACAAAAGTGATTCTCCACAGGTGGATGCAAAGAGGCACAGACAACTCTAGGCGCTCCCAGTGGGGGAAACACCACTAGACTGTATGAGTTGTAAAAGGACAGCTAAGGCAGGAAAAGCCATGTCAGGGCTCAGAGGACAGGACAGACTCTGATTCTGGGACACCAGAATTTGTTCTTTGTTTTTTGCTTTGTTTTGTTTTGTTTTTGTAATTTATTTGACAGACATACAGAGATCCCAATTAGGCAGAGGGGCGGGCAGAGAGAGAGGAGGTAAGCAGGCTCCCTGCTGAGCAGAGAGCCAGATGCAGGGCTCAATCCCAGGACCTTGAGATCATGACCCAAGCTGACAGGCTTAAACCACTGAACCACCCAGGTGCCCCCAGAATTTGTACTTTGTACCCGAGAAATGGAATCAGAAATGTGCATTGCTCCAGGAGCCAGTATCTGTAAGCTCTTTCCACTTGCTTCCTTTTTCCCTCCCTTACCTCGAACTCACCTCCACGTGGAAGGAACCAGCCCAGCTAGAGCAGATGTGCCTTTGTCCCTTCCAGGCTCAAATGTCCCTGCCCTGTGGGGGCATCCTCTTGATAAGCAAAAAAAAAAGCCAAAAACAACAAAATGCACCATGTATATTTACCTGTTATGCCTGGAGTCACGAGAATTCCCCAAAGAGGCCACCAGAGACGTGAGTCAAAGCCAAGGGGCAAGGGTCGTTTATTGCAGGTTCGAACCCGGTCCTCTGCGCACTCGCAAGCGGTGACGCTGAGAGGCCCC